>JACEGR010004814.1:0-81958 GCA_014170235.1 Listronotus bonariensis | reverse complement strand
AAGTATATAATAATAAACCGGCATTTTTAAATAAAAACTTTGTAAATTACATCACCAATAAATATATATTTTAAGAGGCATTAAGAAAATACTACATTTTATATGTCTCGCTCTTATAGTTTTGGAAATATGGCCAAGTCATATCTAACCTACTTTAAAATCTTATACATATTTAAATACATATTTGGATTTTGTACAAAACTTGGCACTCATTTAGATCGCCATTCCTTTTGCGGTGGAAAAATGTCTGCGGGGCTGTCTTTTATGCATTATTCTCTTAAACATATTAACGCAAAAAATGTTACTATTTTAGGGTATACTAAATATTATTATTTTATACTATATCGTCCTGAAAATCAAAGTTTTTAGGCAAAATACTAGGGTATGGGATTAGAAATACCAATTTTAATTTGTAGAGAGGAGTGGCGGCGTAGAACGCATCTTAGCTAATAATATTGACAAAAAAAAATGTACGCCACTGACTTTTTGTAACTTTTTTTGGAATGAAACACCTGAAAATAAAATTTTGTTTTTGTCTTTATATTTTAATTTTTCAAAATTAACCAAATTTAATATCCCTACTTTTTTATTTGATGATTTCGCGTAAAAAATATTTACTTCAAAATTTGACACTCTGCAGATTAAAACGTTTTACTCATACACATGACATTTTGCCACTGTAAACATCTAGTAAAAAGTAAGTATTTTTTGTATTGACTATAATCTAACTTTTTTTTGAGAAATAATCTAATACCATTCGATCCACAAATTATCTTATTATTATAGTAATTATTTAAAAATAACGACAGTGGTGGCACTACCACGTTGTCTAAAAGGTGCTGTGAAATGCATAACTGCATGTTTCAGTGCTTGGAGAACGTTGACGGAACAGGAGAACGATGGGTTAAACATCTTATAACCCGACACCCACGGTACTCTGCTATTTAGGCATATGCCTTCGTGGGATGTCAGAAAATTTAAAAAGATTAATGCGAGTATACTATCCAAATATTTTTTGCAAGATTCTGCTTGGCAAACAGTTTCATGGACAATAATTTTAATTTTACGTTTTTTAAAATAAAAAGCCTTTTGCGGTCCCGTGTTTTTAATTAAATATTGTACATTTATTTTTTTAAGCGAACCTAACTTCTAAAATTTTATAACCTAAACACATTTTTGAAAGTCTGTAACATTGCCCCCTCTTCCAAGTTTTTGACTGTCTCGATCAAGTATCTTCACTGTGTTTGATAACGGCTTAGCCTTTCTAGATGTACTACTTTCCTATCTTTGCTCAGGATCCTCTTCTGTATACGGTACACCAGATCATTAAGCCGTGTCACCACTTTATATGGTCCCTCCCATGACTTCTGTAGTTTCTGCTGGTGAACGCCTTGGTTCTTCTTGGATTGTATAACCAAACTTCTTTCACTGACGACAACCTCTGATGGTTGGCTTTCAAGTCATAGCGGGATTTCATACGGTCACTTCCTTTTGTAACTTGGTACGTACCTCACATCTCTTCAGGTTGCTTACTTAGTTGACTTACATAGTCTTCTGCTGGTTCTTCATTGGTGGAAGGTCGTCCTGTAAGCAAGTCAACTGAAGGCATATTTCCGCTCTGAAATGACTTCTAGCAGGTGTTTCGCCAGTAGTTTCGTGAATTGCGGAGCGGTATGCTAATAAAAACGGCTGTATACAGTTATCCCAGTCACTTTGTTGGTCATTTTACTTTAATTTTCAGGTAGTTATCAAGTGTTCTGTTAAACCGTTCTACCATACCATCGGACTGGGGATGAAGAGGTGTTGTTCTCGTTTTATGGATTCCCGGGAGATTACAAAGGTTCTTGAAAAGATCGGACTCAAAGTTTCTGCCTTGATCGGAATGTATTTCTCTAGGAACTCCATAGCGACAAATCCATTGTTGAAATAATACATTGGCAACAGTTATAGCTTCTTGATTTGGGATTGGGTAGACTTCTGGCCATTTACTGAAGTAATCCATCGCTACCAAGATATAGCGATTCCCTGATTTACTAACTGGAAATGGCCCTGCTATGTCTATGGCAATTCTTTCAAAAAGGTGCCCCTACATTGTATTGCTTCATCTTGCCATGGCTTCGTGTTTTGGGTCCCTTGCTGGAAGCGCAGTCCTTACACCTTCTGCACCAGTCTTTTACGTCTGCACGGCTTCCCAGCCAGTAGAACCTTTCTCGAACCTTTTCAAGAGTCTTCATAACTCCGAAATGGCCACCTCCTACACCATTATGCAAGGCTTGCAATACTTCAGGAATCCTTTTGTTTGGTAGGATTATCTGATGTTTATGGGTTTTGCCGTCAGAACTTTCCCAGACCCTTTGTAATAGGCCATCCTTAATAATCAAAGAGTCCCATATGGCCCAGTACCCTTTATGTCTTGGAGACTTGGAGGCTATTTTCTGATATGGTGGTCTTTCCAAATTCTCTGTCTTAAGTTTGATAATGTCTCCAAGATCGGGATCTTCTAGTTGTTCTTTGGCCAAGATCTTAGGATCCCATTCTTGAGAGCACTGGAGACGTGTTCTTCGGCAGTGAAATTCATCAGGATCTTCATGTTCTTCTCGTCTGCTGCAGTGTTTACAATCATCCGGGCAAGGTCGTCTTGATAAAGCGTCAGCATTCTTATGGTTCAGTCCCCTTCGATGTTCAATTTTGAAATCATATTCTTGAATGCGTTGTAGCCATCGTGCTATCTGACCTTCAGGGTTCTTGAACTGAAGCAACCATTTAAGTGATGCATGGTCCGTTCTTAGGTGGAATTTCTGGCCATACAGGTATTTATGAAAATGCTCTAGGGATTTAACAATAGCCAAAAGTTCTTTTCTGGTGACACAATAATTTCGTTCAGGTTTGGAAAGGACTTTGCTAAAATAGGCTATTACTTTTTCTTGGCCATCTTGCATCTGTGACAAAATTCCACCAATAGCAGTGTTGCTCGCATCAGTGTCCACAATAAATGTTTGATTTGGTTGTGGATATGACAACACCGGGGATTGCACAGGGCTTTCTTTAGGTGTACAAAAGCTGCTTGGCAATCTTCAGTCCATTCGTAGCTGTTGTTGTTTTCCGTAAGACGATGTAATGGTCTTGCAATATCGGCAAACCCATGTATGAACCGTCTGTAATAGGTACACAATCCCAGAAAACTTCTAATTTCATGCTTATTCTTTGGTACAGGCCAGTTCTGGATAGCTTCAGTCTTCTCTGGATCAGTTTTTACTCCTTCTTCGGTAATTATATGCCCTAGGTACTTTACTTCTTTCTGGAAAAGGTGACATTTCTTTGGACTAAGCTTCAGCTGGGCGGATCTAAGCTTCTGAAAAATCTCTTCAACATTTTTCAAGTGGTCGTCAAATGTTTTTCCAAGAATTATTATGTCATCTAGATATACTAAGCAGGTTTTCCAAGTTAGTCCCCGTAATGTCAACTCCATCAAACGTTCAAACGTAGCGGGGGCATTGCATAAACCAAATGGCATAACATTAAACTGCCACAGTCCGTTTCCAGTTGAAAAAGCAGATTTTTCCTTGTCTTCCGGATGAAGTTCCACTTGCCAATAGCCACTTTTTAGATCTAATGTCGAAAACCATTTTGATCCGGTGAGTGTATCTAGGGTATCGTCTATTCTTGGTAGTGGAAAACTGTCTTTCTTCGTGACATCATTCAGTCTTCTGAAGTCAACACAAAATCTGGTGGAACCATCTTTCTTCTTGACTAGGACTACTGGAGATGACCATGGACTCTGAGATGGCTCTATAATGCCTTGTTTTTGCATGTCTCCTAATAACTTTTCGACTTCGTCTCTCTTGGCTAAAGGAATTCGCCTTGGTGGTTGTTTGATTGGCGAGGCGTCTCCGGTGTTTATCCGATGTTGAACTACACTGGTTTTACCCAAATCTTTTTCGGATAAAGAGAAAACATCTTGATTTCTTCTTAATAGTTCTTCCAGCATAGATACTTGGACTGGGTCTAACAAGGATTTTGATGAAATCACCAGGTCTTGTAGAGCATCAGGTAGTTTACGTGTGGAGACCCCTGCAGGTGTGGTACAGGGATAGGTAACTATCATAGCAGCAGGTTGACAGGTACCGATTTTGTCACCCATTCTGACCTGTTGAGGGAAATCTTTCAGGTTCATCATTCTCACAAATACCATATTTCCTTTGGTTTGCGCCAAAGTTCTTGCTGGTAGAATTCCTTTAGCGTATAACGGACAATTTTCTACTGGTTCGACTAAAACGATTTCACCTTCTTCTGAGTCTTCGAACCTTGCTCGTATGATGCTTTCTGAGTTTGGAGGTAGAATGACATCTTCTGTGAGGATAACTTCTCGAATCGATGCTTCACTGCTTCGTGGTAATCTCATTACGATCTCTTCATTATTTGTTCGCAGCACCCGTTGTGGAAGATCAAGTACAAACTTCTTATTTTCCATAATGTCAAGGCCAAGGATAACTTCGTCCAGGATGTCAGCAACAAACACGACATGGATAAATGTTGTTGTTCCTAGGGTTATCCTGGCTTCATGTATGCCTTTTACTGGTATAACTTCTCCATTAGCAGTTTCCAAAAGGTAATTCTTTACAGGGCGGAATATTTTACAGTGAGCTACGATGTTCGGCTTCACGATGGTATGTGTGGAACCAGTATCTAGTACCATTTCGCAGTCCCGACCGCACACATTTCCAGGTACTACCAAGCTGGAGCCATTGTTCTGCAGCCGGGATACTCTAATTATTGTTGTTGATGGGGCTTGGTAGTACTGGGAGTTTTCCGAATTACTTGCAGGGGCATTCGATCTGATACAATTTCTTTGAATGTGCCCCTCTTCACCACACTTCCAACAGCGGATAGTATTTCTTCGACGGAAGGTCATGCTTTTGTTGTCTCCATCTACTTGTTTTTGACGTAGGATTTCTTGCAGCTGTTGTATTACTGTTGTCAAATTATCATTTGGATTGCTGACTTCTGGTACATAGTTTGTTCTTCGAAGTCTTGCCTGAGTTCTGGATGTCTGCTTAGCCGTTTCAAACTGAAGTGCGTAGGCAAGAGCTTCTGAAATTTTCTTTAGTCTGGCCATTCTTAATGCCTGATTCATGTCTGGGTCGCGAAGACCTTCAATGAAATTACCCACGGCTAGTTCTTGTTTTATTTCTTCAGGGTATGTCGGGTATGTCAGATTAATCAAACGTACGATGTCAGCTTCGTATTCCTGAAGGCTTTCGTTATATTTCTGTCTTCGTCCCTGGAGCTGCGCCTTATAAACTTCCTGCAAATGTGTCTCGCCATATCTCATTTCCAGGAACATTACAATCGATTCATAGTCGGACTGCTTTTCTTCGGGGATGTTTCTTAACACCTCCATGGCTTCTCCTCGAAGAGCAAGTACTAGAGCTCGGGCCTTCTCTGAGGAACTCCACTTATTACCATCAGCAGCAGCTTCAAATTGTCGAAGATAGGTAACCCATGGTACCTTGCCATCAAAAGTAGGAGGTTTCATTACAGTTGTTGAGGTACCGCTTTCTGAAATTACGCCTGTGCTAACTATCTTTTGAATTTGTCGCTGTAAATGTTGTACTTCTTGTTGTATTTGGCCTTGAACTTGACTCTGAAGTAACTGTACTGTTTGCTGCATTTGTTCTTCCACTTCTTCTTTAACATCTTCTTTCGTAAGTTTTAAATCAAGCAACATTTGTTTTCTCATCTCATCTTGGCTATGATAAAATTCTCCTTTTAGATTTTCTCTGATTTTCACCATCTTCTCTTTTAGTTCTTGTT
Organism: Listronotus bonariensis; assembly: GCA_014170235.1. Lineage (NCBI taxonomy): Eukaryota > Metazoa > Arthropoda > Insecta > Coleoptera > Curculionidae > Listronotus > Listronotus bonariensis. Next base: position 76,144 of record JACEGR010004814.1, on the reverse strand, counting down.
TCATCTCCGCTTGGCTCCGTTTAAGGTCTTTTTGGATTTTCTCTATTTGTTGTCTGGTTTCTTCTTGACTAGTTCGGATTTCCTTCTTCATTTCTTCTTTCAGGTTTTCTTGGCTGGTCTTCATTGCTTTTAGATCTTCTTTCAAGGATTCTTGACTGATCTTCATGTCTTCTTTCATGGCTTCTTGGTTTGTCTGCATTTCTTTCTTTAGGTCTTCTTTCATGGCTTCTTGGCTTGTCTGCATTTCTTTCTTTAGGTCTTCTTTCAGGGATTCTTGGCTTTTCTTCATGTCTACTTTAAGGGATTCTTGTTTTTCCATCATTAGCTTAATAAGTGAACTTATTTCCTCCATCGTTTCAGTTTGCTTTCTTGTCTCTACTGGCATTCAATCTTCTTAACCACTTCGGCTTCCTCAGGTAATCTCGTTCCGCTTCTGACACCAAATGTTCCAAAACACCTCGTATAAAAACACGTGTCTTCGTTTTTATACCTTTATTAACAATGGAACGTAACTATGGTTACAACAACGACAAAATCTACTCTTGTCAATGTCTCGAAGTTTACAACACAAAAGTCGAATTTATACTGACTGATCGGAAGTTTCCCGTCGCCCTTTTATAGTATGGTGGAAGAGTAAAGAATGATCTAGAATATTCGAGAAATATCGTGAAAATTCCATAGTACATGATAGCATAAAAGTTATTAATGGATAATTCGGGCGTTTTCGGAAACCTTCGAAAGTGATGAAAGAACTTGGAAAAATTAAGGTAAATTATTTAAATAAATTAACAAACTAAATTAAATGAACCTAACTCTCTAAAATTTTATAACCTAAACACATTTTTTGAAAGTCTGTAACAGTATGACTATCACATTTTGTATGTATTCATAAAAGATATTTTTTACATAAAAATTATTCATTTCTCTGCATATTTACACATGGTTAAAAAACTGAGCGTAAAACAGTCCGAACTCGTCTGTGTAGAAGAGCGCGGACTGTAAAACATGGTATGTAAACATCATAAAATTATATAAGTGTAATCGGTGCTCCAGCTGGAAAGTCCTTTATACTTAACATGGAACGGGCCATAAATTTTCTATAAAGCAAGTGCGGCAATCACATGAAAAAAGCGTAAAAAGCGGTTTTTTTATTTTGGGGTCAAAAATGGTTTTTGTGGTCTATTCATAACGTAAACTTTCGCAAGTTTGTTCAAATACGACGAATAGCATTTTTTTGAACCTTTTTTCCCTTTCAACTTCAGCCTATAACTATGGAGCTTGGTTTGTATTTTGTACGATGTGTCAAGTAATAAATTTGCTTCATCTCGAAAAGTATTTTATTTTTTATCATACAAAATAAAAAGAGAGCATCAGAAGTCATACTTTGTAACTCGTAAGAAGAAATTTCTTCTCTATTTTCTATTTCCTTTCTATATCGAAATCTGTAAAGTCTTTCGGCTCACTCTGCACTTACGAATTGGTAATACGAACGTCTGGAAATAGAAATCCGATTTGGTTCTTTCTGTCAGCTATACTGTTCTATTGTATAACGCTTTTGTATAAAGCGATCTCGCTCTTTTACTTGAAAGTCCTTTGCAGACTAGGCTGTACAGAGTGGGCCAAACTCGACGCTTTCAATAGGAAATTCATGCTTTCCACGTTTTACAAAAAATTGACTCCATTTGCGAGGCTCAAATTTTATCCCATTTACCAGTGAAAACCGCAATTCGCTATATTACGTCGTTTACTCGCAACAGCGTGTTTCCTAATTTCTTTGCGTTTTCTTTAATCCTTTATAACTTTTTTTTTTTTAAATATTTTTAATTTTGTGTGAAAAATGCTGACAGCAACTTTATGCAGATTGCAGATATACTCTAGTTTTTTTCTAGGGTGGTGCATTTTTTAATTTATTTATTTATGTTTGGAAATTTTAAATCAAACACTCTGTAATCGGTAATTTTTTAACCATTTAAGTAGTGAAAAAAATATACAGGGTGTTCCATTTAAAATTTTCAAAATAAATAAAAAGTCAAAAATTTGCCACCTTAGAAAAAAACTAAAATTATATCTGCAATCTGCATAAAAAGTTGCTGCAGAAATGTTTTTACAGAATAAAGGATAAAAAAACGCATGAAATTAAGAAACTCGCTATAGCGAGTAAACGACGCAAGATAGTGAATTGCGGTTTTCACTAGTAAATTTGGCTTAAAATTTGAGCCTCGCAAATGGGTGTCAGTTTATTTGTAAAACATACTGAAACATGAGTTTCCTATTAAAACCGTCGAATTTGGCCCACCCTGTAGAGCAGTGGAACTTATCCACTCCTCTATAGACCATTGGAAGTCCCTTCTTGTATAACCGAGTGTTTGCGCGACATAGACGCCATTGCGATTATGGTAGCAATAATAAATACATTATTATTTAGTATTTTGTAAAATTCATTCTGTTCGTTTATGTTATTTTGTTATAATTTATTTTGAACTTCAACATTTTTTAAATTTAACTTTTGTTAATTTAAATGGATTGATATTATTCGCTAAATTCTGTCCTTTTTATAAGCAGATCGCTATTTTTTTCGCCTCTAATTCTTGTACAAGATACAACAAAGCTAAATACATTTTTATTAAGCAAAAGATATACTATCAAAATCAGAAAAATAGACTTTGAATAATTAAAATATAAGTGAGTATATTAAACCTTTATTAATAATTGTAATGTTAAATAAATCGAACTTTAAAACATAAATAATATAAAAAATATTCCGTGCTCTTTTCAACAAAAAAACCAACGTTTTCGGGTCGAGTAGTCAATTTTCCATTGCCAAAGATTTACTATTTAGAAATAATGATACAAAGTACAGGCAAGCAATAAAATAGAAAAAATTTTTTCGTCGATTTCTTCTTTCCATCAAGTTACAGAGTCCGGAAGCACTTTGTTTGATTTTCCTAAGGTATACAACGTACATTTTTTTTAATGAAACTCCTTTAGTGTTATATGACAAATAAAAATATTTTTTTAACGACTGTTGTTTGCTGCTGTTCTTTTTTATCGTTAACCTAAAGATAAAGATTTTTTTTCTAAAGCCCATTTTAGTGCATTACATTAACTGTTAAAAAAGGTAACCTTTTTTAACAGATTGACGCCTTTTTACACTTTGAATTATTGTGTTGTTTTAAGGCCCACTACCATTTATTTTAATATGCATTTGTGCAATGTAACGGTAAAGGGCGACATCAACTGAACTAAATGTCAGGTTACGTTTGATTTCGCCATTATTGATTTTTTAAACCTTAGTATACAGGTGCAAAAACCAACTGGCAGACCATAGGAAATTAAAAGCCTAAAAATATTCGAGGTGGAATTGCGTCGCCGTCTGACACGGCGGACGGCAGACTGAAGCGGGGTAAGCCAGGAGCCACTGATTTCGTTCTGTTTGAATATGCGGGCTCGTTGCAGCGATGAATTTTAGAAGAGTACATAGCAAGTTAGTAGTAGAAGGAATTAGTGTATGATTTGGCTATGGTAGACGGTTTGGTTTTCATACCGGTATTACAAAACAGACGACCGAAAGGAGAAATTGTTGCGGCAGCCAGCAGTCGCGGCTCGCCGAATCCGCCGAGTCGTGTGTTTTGCACCGCTTTATCGCCAACTCGGCAAAAACCGCTCCAACTGTTTTAAGCCTTGCACAGGTAAAAATATTACTTGATTGTACGTCTGCGGTTATTGTATGGCAAAATATGTTATATTTAACGAAAGTATGAAAAAAATAATAATAATTTTAACTAGCTGTTTAAAACAACGTTACTTCCAACTCGTGTCCAGCATTGATTTTCTTACCTCTATTTACCAAACTATAAACTTAACAAAGTTTGTAACAGATTTTCATACTTCAGTTTCCAACCAAGGTAAATTACTTCGTTCTAGAAAAATGGTAAACCTATTTATATTTCAATTTTATAAAGATTTTTACGTCCGAAACTTGCGGCCTAAGCTTCTAAAGAACTTGTTATACCTCAAACTTTTCACGAGCTTTTTTAAAGTTGAGATTTTACAAAACAAAAAAGTTCAAGTTTGTTTGATTTAAAATCAGGATTATAGTGGTAAACTTTTTATGTTATACGGGATGATCTATCATTAAATCTCACTTAAGTTTCCTTTTTTGCTTTATTTAACTCCCCAGAACCCAAATCATTGCTGCGGATATAATAAAAGCTTTTAAATATACTGGGTTAGTAAAAAGTACTGCAACCCTTAAATATCTTTAAAACCGCTATTGCCACATTTACCAAATATGTTATTGAGCATGAAGAAATGAATAGTAATATCGGCGCCGATCCCTGTTTTGTGCTACAGGTATATTTTTCGTTTTTTTAAATGGAATGTACCATTTATTTTTATTTCAATAAATTGCCCAGGTTGAATTTAGTAAGTCAACTAATTTTAATTTTTTATTATTATTAGCTGCTAAGATATAACAATACCACATTTTAGGTAAAAGTTCAGATGCACTCAAATATCTATAAAACCATTTAAGCTGCGTTTACAAATTCTGGTATCTAAGGGTTTCTGGGCAAAAAGAATTGAACAGTGATACTGTCATTGTTGCCAGATTTTCCAGTTTTGCGCTACATGTAATATTCTAGGAATTTTAATGAAATACCCAATTTATTTTAATTGCAATTAATGGGGCGTCCCAACTTTAATAATATTTCAAATTTTTAAAACCTGATCTTTACCAGTTACCGAGATATGACAACACCGCAATTTTATTAAAATTTGGCAACAATGCTGATATCACTGATCAATTAGGCATGGCAGAAAAACCGCAAACACCAAATTTTGAAAACATAGCAGTTTTAAAGTTATTTAGGACCTAAATTATTACTTTTTGCTGAAAATGTAGTATATCATACCTCAACAAATAATAAGAGACTGAATTGTAAAAATTTAAAAATTAACTAAATTTATTTCTGTCCAATTCAATGCAATAAAAAAGTGGGGCATTCCATTTAAAAACTGGAAAAAATACGTCTAGCACAAAAGGATAATATTGATATATTAGATTGCAAGACCTATTATTCTTTTTAGATAAACTATCCAACATATTTTAAGCAAGCTTTTACTTGGAAAATAGTTGAATGTACAATAATGTAATAAAAACTGGAGACCTTGAAATGATTGAGAGGTTTTTATTTTAAATTTTTGTCCATAAAACTATTCGCCAAGCCAATCTTGCAAAAATATTTGGGTAGATTAATCGATTTATGTTTGTAAGTGGAGTGGTATACGGCCAGATTATTTTCCAAAAAAACTTACATTAAAGCTAACATAAAATATTTTACGGATAAAAAGTTTGACATTTTCTATCAAATTTCTCCACCAGTTTGGATAACACAAATTTATTTGCTGTTAAACAGTACATGTGATTTATCTAAACAATAATTTATTTAAAATATTGTTGGTGTCTGGTTCATTTTAATAAGTAAAATAATAAAGTATATTGCACCAACACATTTAACATCTTTAGAATCTATTTTAAAAATTGCAAATATTTTAATAGAAAGAAGTTAAGTTACCTTTGTAAAAAGTTGGTTTAAAAATAAAACCTTTTAAAATTGTACAATTAAAATCCGCAGACACATTACTTTTAGAAGGTATTTTTTAAATTTATCATTATTAATAAATCAGTTGGCTATATTAAAATTTGCGACATAAGGTCAGTAAAGTGACTAAACCAAGTGACCCAATTTGACAGTATTAATAAAATGTTATTTTAACCTTTTTAATACTTTAAGGATTTCAAAATGTTAAATGTCAGTTAAAATATATAAAACCTAACCAAAAAAAACACAGTGATACATGTCTACTAACCTGACAACTGATATTTCCCAAGAAACTTTATTCAAAAGTACAACGTATCCAAAGGTAAAGTCGACAAAAGTCTCACCTGTTTTATTTTGCCTAAGAAAACTTTTAAAAATGTTAGAAAACTGACAAAAAGTTTGAGGTAACACACTTTTACAAAGCCACACCGGACGAGTTCGAGACGTGAAAGCCCATGAAAAATTGAAAAGCAAATGTCTCAACCTAAATATTTTGTTGCGGTATTATCTGATCATTGTTGTCAAAATAGAATGTCTTAAGAAATAAGTAAGTTTTAAACTTTGTTTCTGTATTATGTGTACGACTTTTTGTTAATGTATATTGTATAAAATCATCAAGTGATTTTAGGAAAAATTCAAGTAAACACTCTAAATGTCCTAAATTTTATGATAAAAGGAGAAAATGTTTTAAAAAATACAGGGTGTCTCTAAAAGGTCTGTACAAAATGCTACCACAAATTCAGTTCCGGATTAGCCATGTAGCAGGAGGCAGCAAATGCTACAGGCCCCGCGCCTTGGGGGCCCCGCGCCTCTGTCCAGAAAAAACACAAATCAACAAAAATTGGGTAAAGGTTCTTCAAGTTAATTCCTTGCTTGCAGCAGGTTAAAAAAACCGGTAGGAAACTGATTAAGTAAAAATGGACGTTAACGCAAAATTTTATTACCGATTACACTAGGCAACATTTAAAATTTCCCAGAGAAATGTAATGGGAACGCACACACCTTAGCTATTCTTCCTCTTTTATAAATGTTCCGTTTTATTTACATCCTAAGTTTCAATAGGCAATGTGTAACTCAAAGGCCCCTGTTCACATTTGCTACGGGCCCCGCGTCGGTTTTATTCGGCCTTGCACAAATTCCTTGCACCAAAATAGTTTCCGAGATACAGGGTATCAAGGTTTTATAAGATAATTTTCCACAAAAATCAGTATTAGAAGATTTTTTAAAGTGAAGAATCAAGATGTGCTAATAGTAGTGGATTCCAAGATGCTAAATTTGCAGTTACTCGAGCGTAATAGAGACCTATTGGGTTGCAAAGCTTAGATGATAAAATGAAGTAAATATTATATAATGTATACCTTTTCATCGGGGCGTTAAGCGGCTATAGACTTTTAAGTATATCAAAAAATATTTTTATTATTTCGGCTTGGGGAAATCGTTCAAATCGTATTGAGTTATATATTTTTGTTATCCTTGAATTATTTTCTTCAAAATAAAAAAAAATAACCACGCTCGAGCATGTCAAAATGACGTGGTAGTCGTAGTGGAATATACACTCTTTAGCATGTTATTAACTCACTCTATTTTAATCTGACGCTCACGACAATTTCTGATCGATATATTTTTATTTTTTACGATCGCTCCTGTATACGGGACCCATATTTGGTGGAGGTATTTAATCGGGCACAAGATATCCTCCGGTATATTTTTCTGACGCGCTGTAGTAACTTCAGAAATCCCCTACCATAATGTCCTTGTAGTAAAGTGTAAAGTGTCATAACTTTTTTTCTACTAAAATCATGTTATACCGAGGCAAAAGAAGTATTGACACATTAAACAAAAACAAAGGACTGCAGGTGGCTTGCTCTACATTTAAACATCAAAAATATAAGGAGGTTTTAATTTCTTACTTTAAAAAATATCCTTGTACTGAATTTTGTTTAAAATAATAATAATAAATAAAATGTTCCTAAATTACTAATATAAAATAAAAACTTTGACACCCTGTATCTCGCAAACGATCAACTTTTTGACTAAGGTAAATTGCCTTAGATCATTGTATTTTGGCCCAATAAGACTATGTTAGCATTTTTTACAGACCTTTTAGAACTTCCTTGTATATTGTTTTTTATACTATTAAAAGACTTTTTATTTTTCTGCGAAATTTCGTGCAATTTTATGGCGTTCGAGCGGGATTTCAAACTAATTGGTTTAAAATAAAAATATGCTTTGCCTCTGCTTTATTTTAAAACAAAAAATATTTTTATATTCTTTATTTTATAGGCAAATTTTATCTTTTGAAATTTTTTTTCCCGGCACATGGTAAAATAAGAAACATTTCTTTACATGGTCATATGCAGGGCCGGCTCAAGAAAAAGTGCCGTCTGAAACGGCTACAATTTTGCCGCTCCGCCCGCAAGGAAATGAAATTAAAGGTTTAAAATTTTAAGAGCAGAAAGCTTATTTTGCCGCCTCTGTAAACATGCCGCCTGAGGCGGTCGCCTCTGTAAACATGCCGCCTGAGGCGGTCGCCTCAGCGGCTCACTCCTCAGGCCGTCCTGGTCATAAATATGGCTATAACGTGGTAGTTAATAGAAAATACTTTTTTCTACTCAGATGCAAAAACACTCCGTTTTCCGCAAGCATAGTTCTAGTTCTAAAAGTGTGATTTTTTTTGCACTAGTGCGGAAAAGTACAAAGGTAGTGAACCAAATAATAGCGAGTCGCTATGAAGGTTTTTCATGCACTTCATGTTTAAAAGAAATTTTTGCTTTGGTCAAACCAAGCCATAGGGTGAAAGAAACACGTTCCGGAGACACCAATATTTCCACAACAAAAAAACTCCTTTAATCCCTTATTAACCTGCAAAGTGCCACAAATTGTACATTTACCAATAATAATATTAAGTACAAGTAGGTTATAAGGTAGGGCCCCAGACCGATTTAATCCGACCCTGGAACTGTAAAACAGACGAGAGGGAAATGAGTATTCCATGAGAGTTGCATACTATACTTTTCCTACTACTATCTATTTTCTGACAGAATATATATATTTTTTTTATTGAATGTGATTGATTAAATTATTAGTTGATTTTACGTACCTATTAGATATTTTGAAATTCATATGTATGTGACTTAAAAATAGCAACGTTGGCTAAAAAGTCACATTTAGAATAGGAAGTTGTCGAAAACAAATTATTGTATTTATGCCCATTTAAAGCACCTTATAACTTCCGTGGATAATGAGTCATATTACCTCTTTAAAATTAAATTAATAATATAAACATTTTTTTAAAGTCGTTAAAAAAATATATTAAAAATACATATTTTCTTTTTTGCAAAATCTTGTTTATTTTTTTTTCTATCTGAACACAAGTTCCTCATTTTATTCTTTCGGTTAAAACCTTTTTTCCATTGCAAACAGATTGTTGGCAAAGCCGACATGCCGGAAAATTTATTTTCTCCCAAAATACTCTTGACAAAGTGACGGAAAAGAGTATCCATCCACTCACTGTCACAAAAAAAGAGTAATTGTTTTTGCTGCAGCGTATTTGTGCCATCAATCTCTTTTCAATGACTGAGCTGTTTGGACACTCGAAATGACCTTTAGAATGGTCCATAATTAATTTAAGTTTCAGATTTATAAAAAGGGGTAATTACCAAGCGTATATCACTTAATGAAGTTAGACCGTAAGTCCTATATTCTGTCAAGAGGTTAATTTTCTGCAAAAAATAGTTACAAGTTCCCCAAAAATATGGGTAATGGCCTAAACAATCTAGTGTTATTAAGACACTTTAAAGAAAATGATTCCGCGATAATAAAACTTGTATCAACGTTTTTTAAAAAGTTATTCATTTGTTAATTATTAGTTCTTTAATAGAAGGGGGCATACGATGCTAAATAAGGATTTACTTTAGCGTCATGGAGACTTATTGGGTTGCAAAGCTTTGTTAATAAGAAGAAATAAATGCTATTTAATGTATGTATATCTACCGTTTTATCGGTGGCGAAAGCAGCGGAAGTTCATTTTATTTCATTTCATTTCATTCCATTTTATTCCATTTCATTCCATTTCATTCCATTTCATTCCATTTCATTCCATGTCCAGTTCCATTTCATTCCATTTCATTCATTCATTTCAATTTCCATTTCATTCCATTTCATTCCATTTCATTCCATTTCATTCATTCATTCCATTTCATTCCATTTCATTTCATTACATTTCATTTCTGTTTCCGTTTCGTTCGCATTTCGTTCCGTTTCATTCCATTTGCATTCCATTTCATTTCATTTTGTTTCATTTCATTCCATTTCATTTCCATTTCTCATTTTATTTCATTTTTATTTCATTTTATTTCATTTTTATTTTATTTTATTTCGTTTTCTTTCTGTTTTATTTCATTTTATTTCATTCATTTATTTCATTTTATTTCATTTTATTTCATTTTTTTTCATTTTATTTCATTTTTATTTCATTTACTTCATTTTTATTTCATTTTATTTCATTTTATTTTTTATTTTATTTTTATTTTTAGATTTAGTATTTTTAGAAGGCATAGCTTGTCTCACAGAGTCGTTGACACCTCGATATTTTTTAATACTGTGCCGTCTAAATTAAATAGCTTTTTTTATTAAAACTTTCATAGAATTCACATTGTATACAAGGTGATTTAAAATAATTTTTTTAATATTAAAAATATTTTTTTTTGTAATGTTTGATCAACTGCACTGAAAAAAAAAATAAAATATTTTATTTAACCTAGAAACCATAACCAAATATATGACAAATTTGATACTTTTTTATTCTTTTTTATTATATATATATATATATATATATATATATATATATATATATATATATATATATATATATATATATATATATATATATATATTTTTTTTCAAATTTATTGATCAATTTTGAGTCCCAGTGTTGGATAGAATTATAAACGCTATTATTTATGATAATTATTTTTTTTAATAAAAAACTTTGGTTGGGAATGAAAAACTGAAATTTTTATATTCTCTTTATATCAATATATCTGGTCCTGAATGCCGGTTATTCTTTTTGACTATTTGTATACATGTGCCACAAGTAAATTCACAATAAATAAGGAGCATTTTAAATTTATAGCCTTGATATATGCATTGGAATATTTGGTAAAATAACAAAAATTATACAGATCGGTGATCGCCGTCTTAGGGCTCGAAAAGAACGTTCTTTTCTTGTATAGCAGTGGCTTTTATAAAGTTCTTTTTGCATTAAATATCTTAGCAAATATTTTTTTTTTTAATAAATAGAAATTAAAGAAAACATTTACGATGGTATTTAAATATTGCTGTAATTTTTTTATTAACTAATAAGGCTAGCCGGCACTAGTAACTTTTTATTGACTAACATTAAAGTTGCTCAAGTAAAAAGTGGCTAATAAATTTGTGTTTCGAGCACTTGTCTATTAGGGTGTTAGATTAGATTAGATTAGAATATGGCCGGGATAACTCATGCACTAAAGCCGCTCAGCTTATTGTGCGCCCTGTCTTTTTACGTCTGGGTGATGTCAGCCAGACGGGACCTACAGCTTAACGTGGGTTCTGAACCACGGTCTTATGAGCGACAACTTAAGACCTCGTCCCAACCCAGGGGGCACTACTGAATCTACCAACTGAGTGGGATCCGCATGTCTACGGTTGCGCAGAACACGGCAAAGCGTGTTCCGGCACCCTGGTCCTTTGGTGGCCTTCAGCGTCGATACATTTTGCACTTTGTCCGTCCGGTGTTGAGCTAACCACTTAATTTCCGACCAAGTTATAAATAAGTATTTGGCCTCAGCAGAATTCGAACGCACCTCACGTCCGTTGTGCGCTCAACGACTTAACGCCTTACACGCTAAGCCATCACCGGACTCTATTAGGGTGTTGCTTTAACATGGATTGTATCGAGACAGCAGTTATTATTACTTTTATTTTGAAAAACAACAAAAAAAGAAGACCAGAAACCAAAACTGGTATTGGGTTTAAATTGCCTTTGAAATAGATCAAGATGTAATTTTTTAGTTGCCTTAATTAAAAAGTTGCCAATGCACGGTATCATATAGAAAAAAGGTTTCATTATCACAATTTTTCAGTTGCCAAAAAAAGTTGCTTATGCGCGGCAAGCCCAAATTTAAATATTGCGTACACCATGCCCATATAATTTTGGGCATTATGACGTAAACTTAATGTTTTAGCGCAAGTGTATTTGATTGTAAGGCAACCCTGTAAAAAGTTTTATATTAAAAAATAAATAAAAAAAGTGGTATGTAGTTATAAAGGTAACAAAAACATGCAGTCAGTATAATTTTGCTTTTGCTTATAGAGAGAAACAATGTTTTAAAAGCGCTAATTCTTATTTTTCTTATATTTTCTTTTCGTTAATAAATATTGATATCATTCGTTCATCAAGCTTAATGGTAAATTATAGGGTATATGAAAACAGCTTACATGATTATGTTATTATAGTCTAGTCGATGGCAATTTGAAAAGATAGAATAAAGAAATGGGGGAATAACGTTGAAGGTATTAGGAATAAAAGAGAAAGCTTAAAGGTTTTATTGAGTTGCAAAAATATCTCATGTTTAAAGACATTGTGATTTCTAGAGGATTTGTTTAAAAAGTTAGATTTTAAAAGTAGGTTCAAAATAAGTCTCCTAACAAAAAGCTTTAAAATATTTCTCGTATTACTAAAACGTTACAGAAGCTGCTATTACCTTCCGACGTATACATTTTAAAGCCTCCTTTTATGCATCCGTCTTTCGATGATACGTTATCCGAAAGTAGGTATAAAATTTCTGATTCCAAGGACATCAAGACACGCGGCTGCGTGTCAAGTCAATTTTAGGCAAAAGAACGGGCTACAGCGCCGAGTGTAATATTACACGAACCACTTGGTGCCACTTTTGACCCCTCCATAACTCAAAGCCGATTTAACGTAAATACATGAAACTTTGTGTGTTTATTTATATCCATAAGGACAACTTAAATTTCATAAGGCTAGCTCAAACGGTTATAAAGATATGGAGCTTCAAAAGTCGTCAATTTTCCACTGACTGACTCACTGGCTCACTGACTCACGGACATATAGATTAAAAACCTAACCCACTTTCAGGTGACCTAGCAAAGATGAAACTAGGAATCCATCTCGGTAATTGTGGGTACGGGTAAGAAACAATCTGAGATTTAAAAAAATACTTTTTTTTATTGTTGCATTTTAACCATTACAAATAGATATTTTGTATAAGTTGGTCTGTGGTGTAGTGGTTATTAGATCCGCCTAACACGCGGTAGGTTTTCGGTTCAAACCCGGTTCAAAATATAACTTTTTTTAAATAATAATAACATATTGACAACCAAAACAATATTATATTCTATTATTTTGTTGCCACCCCAATAAACAAACTGAATACTCAAAGCATAAATAAATTAATTGTTTGGTGGTAAATGTATTGTTATATATTTATTTTCTTTACAGAAAGTAATGAATATCACACCAAGAACATAAATATAAAAAAAAGGTTACCCAAGTTCAATACTAAAATTATGCTTGGATGTGGGCTTTGCCGCAAAAACAATGGAGATCTAAATAGAGTGCCATGTTATTGTACAGGGTTATTCATTTTAAAATAAACAGAGCCTTATTTACTTTTACTTTTATCCATTTCGTCTATTTTTTCCGAAGAACTTAAGAATCTAATCATAAAAACATTTGAAACAAGCACAAGTTACAGCACGAGTAATTAATTTTTAAATTGAATACCCTGTATATTTCTATATCAGTGGATAGAGATTTTCACGAGGGATTCGGTGATTTAGGGGTTGCTGCGACTTATTTACTGCGGTTCTGATGCAACCCTTTTAAATACTGCATGATACTATAAGGATAGTTTTACCTAAAAAGCCTGGGTGCCACAGGTCATTGAAAGCGTCACATTTCCGCACTACTTTGCCGAAATAGTGCGAAAAAATCCAAAAATATCGAACCATATATTAGCGAGTCGCAATGACGAAGTTTCATGAACTTTATGTTAAAAAAAAATTGCCTTGGCCAAACTAACTTAAGAGGTGGAAGAAACACATTCCGCAGACATTAATATTTCACAACAAAAAAAAACTTTAATCTACTATTAACCTGCAAAATGCCACAAATTTCTACATATATTATTGTGACGTATAAAATTTGTGACGTATAAAATTTTGGGAATTACATATAGGCCAACTTTACGTCACTGGGCTAAATGTACCATATGGAACTATCTTCTTGGGATCATGAGACCGGTGGACCATCAAAACTAACTTTGCATTTTTTTTAAAACTAACTTTCTAACTTATTTGACTAAATAATTTAGTACGGGCATATCCCTGGGATATTCAAAAATGGGGTTTTAACTAAACTTTAACTTTTATGCTTGACTTTACTTTAACTTATTTGACTAAATAAATTTAGTACGGGCATATCCCTAGGGATAGGCCCGTACGCTTAACTAAACTTTAACTTGCTTGACTTACTAACTACTTCTTCCTCTGATAAAACAACCCTTAATTTCTTTTTCTCTTCTTTAAATATCAAATTTTCCAGTGTTTGTTTTGCATTTCTACGCTAACTATTTTTATGAAACCAAATTTCCCAATGTTAAGTAACCCAATTGTGTAAATTTAAATTTCCCAAAAATGTATATTTTTAAAATTCCCTAAAATGTATACTTTTTTATACTAGCTGTTCACATTATATTATTAAAAGGAGGGTATTTGATAACACTGTGTTAAATAAAAAAATATATAAAATGTTTTCTTTATGTTCTTCTTACGCCAGGCCCTCTTTGTCAACAATCAATGTTCGTGGGACAAAAATTGTGAGGAGCAAAACAAAAAGCCCTAACCTTTTTGCGAAACCCTTTAGGTATAGGCAAAGTTATCAGCGAGGCCCCTTTTATCCAAACGTAAAGAGCAAAAAAACGTCCTCACCCCTTCAAACTCACTCCTATATACCTTACTTTTTCATACGATTTACACTTCTGCGAGGCCCCTTTCATAACAAATTACAATTACATGCCTAAAAAACCTGCGCACCCTTTCATTCCATGTTTTTTCCTATGTCACATTTCATACCTTTACCTTGCAGCGAGCCCCCAAGCGCGAGGCCGTAGGCTACCGCCTACGCCTAGCTACGCTACTGCACTTTTAGCACTAGTTACAAAATATACTATTGTAGAAATGTGTGTACCTAATCTTTGGATGAAATCCTAAACCAAAGTGCACATACACATTGTTTTAAAAAATAGTAGAATTAAAAAAAATAAAAATAAAGAGCGCTAACAATTTTTGGGTTGTCCAATTCAATAATATATAATAACAAAATTTAGTTTCTTTTCATTGCTCAATTGTTTACTTTTCAGCTTTCAATAAATTGCAACTCTATATTTTCCCATCACCGCGCCGCGCCGGATCAATAGCACAACCGAATTTCACATCACTTCCCCATTACTGATAGTGGAAAGCAATATAGTGCTAAACCACATTTCCAAATCCATTTTCCAATAATTAGTTTTGGTCTTATATAGAGCAAGATAGGTTTATTTCTTTATTTCGGTTGAGAAACACAGCGTACATAATATTTCGAAGCAGAATAGACACTTTCGATGAGATAATACCGGATTAAATTTGAAGCAAGTTGTGCTTACTGATTTTATTTACGAAGACATTTTGACAAATCTTTAGCTTTTGAAATTATCCGAATAAAATTGCATTTGTGAAGGCATTTAGATGGCTAGCTGTAATAAAAATTGATCGCGATTTAAAAGAAGATTTAAAGGTTAGTTTTCACTGGTATGCTATTCACTATTAGAAAATGAAAAAGGTTATCAAGAACAAATTTATAGAAGCATTTTTATGATTGATTATAGTGTAGTAAATTAATGTATTTTTATTTAAAAAAATTAAATTATTATTAAAATGTATGCGTTTTTATTAAAAATCATAACGGTGTCTCACATTGAACAGATTAAAAAGAAAAATTGCATTTTTTTATTATATGTATATATAATATATATATATATATATATATATATATATATATATATATATATATATATATATATATATATATATATATATATATATATATATATATATATATATATATATATATATATATATATATATATATATATATATATATATATATATATATATATATATATATATATATATATATATATATATAGATTGTCGTCCACAACTTAAAGAAAGCTGCCATTAAAACCTTATAAATAATTGCTCAAAGTATTTTTTTCACGACCGTTAAAAAAAATCTGTTTTTTTAATTTTTAACATAAAGTTAAAGTACTCCATTCTAGTACACTACATAAAATGTTAAAAAAGTAACTTTTTTAACACTTTTAAGCTTTTTTACACTTTGAATTAGTGTTTTGTTTCAATGCCTACTACAATGAACTTAAATATCAATTTATGCAATGTAACAAATGTAAACGCGACGTCAACTGAACCAAACAGTCTAGTTACCTTTGATTTCGTCATTATTTCTTTTATTTCATGTGTCACTGTTTATAAATTTGACAGTTTGCAAATAAATTTATTAGAAATTTAAAAAAATAAATAGTAATAATAAATTTGGATGACTAAGAAATTTAAAAGAAAATTATACTCTTTTAGTATTATTTCTACAAAAAGTAAGTACATACAATTTAAAAATCAATAAATCAATGCATAGTTAGGAAGAGGATAATTGTCTCTTATAAAATAAGGAGGCTATGATTTTTGTTACATTATAATGGCTGTGCTGAAAAAATTAAAATAATATGTTTAAGTAAATACATGTATAAAATGGTATTTTTATACGGTCGTCAAAAATATAGTATGTAACACATGCATAAAGTATATTTTTTTACTCAAGGGATTGCCGGACTCGCCTAACGGCTTCTGCTGTCAAACTTCCCATTCGTAAAAAAGTACCACTTTATGCACAAGTATTTCAACTTATAGTCACTGACATATAGATCAAGAACCTAACCCACTTCTAGGTAAGTTGAATATAAAAAGGAGGAACTTTCTTCTGTCATTAACATAGGAGTTTTAATGGTCGTCTTCAAGAGTATATTACATTTATAAAGCCTATCTTTTTAAATTTTATTTTAGAAAGCTATAAAGCAAAAGTTTTACTTCCCAATCAAACTATTATATTGATGGCAAAAAAAAAATTGTTTTAATTTCATCCTGTCAAAACTCAGAAGCCTAACGAAATCCACGTATTTTTCATTATTATTTTTTTAATTGACCGGAAAATTGAATTTTCCACTCAATTTTTTAAGCGGAAAATGCTATTTTTACAGGACTAATTTACTTTCCGGTCCCTAGTTTACTTTCCGATCTCTCATTTACTTTCCGGTCCCTGATATCAAAAAATCCTGTTAGCCATGACAAAAATTGTCAGAGTTCAATTGTTACTATTTGACAGTTCAAGATATTGTAAAGTAAAGAGAAAGCATCATTTTGCCAAAATGGAGTCAGACATGGAAAATCCAGATGAAATAATTGAAGCAGCGTCCTTATTGTCGTTTAAATATAACACTAAAAATTTACACAGTTTTTTTTTTTCCGGTCAATTAAAAGAAATTATGTACGATACTCGACCGGAAATAATTTTACGGGTCTCCTCAAAACTACAGGACTCGCCTATGGCTCGCCATGTAAATGTTTTCCGTCGACCCGTAAAATACCATTTTCCGGTCTAGTAACGTAAATAGCTATTCCTCTATGCCTTATTTCTGTATGTACAAGGCATTGCCAGGCAACGTACTTTTTCGACCATTGCGAAAATATTTTGTCGGACGCTCACCTTTTTCTAATATTCACGGAAGACCTCGTCAAATAAACAAGGGTGTTTTTAAACAAACGCAAACAATATTAGGAGGTGATTTTCCACCAAAAAATAAGAATAAAACATCATATGAACATATGTCCCAAAAATCTTAGTTTTTGAACTACGGGGTGTTAAATTTTTATAAAAATATTGTTTTTCTATAATGCCTTCCTATACCTATTCAGATATTTAAAAAAAATTGGAGACCCACCCTTTACACCAAAAGACATGTTTTGGCATACAACAAACAAAATATATTTTACCAGTGTCACCCATGAGGGGTTAAAGGTTAATATTTTTTAACAAAAAAATGGTACGCCACTGCATTTTTCCAAAATAAAAGTTTTCTTCCCATTCCCATTTATTTTAAAACAAATTTGGTCTATTAAATTTTTTTTTGTTTGATATATTCATATGAAGTTTTTTCTTATTTTTTGGTGGAAAATCACCTTCTAAAATTTTTTGCATTTGTTTAGAAACACCCTGTATATTTTATATTAAATAAAACCAGAACTAACCAAAACTGAAAAATTATTTTGATCGAAGAAAAATAATATATGCAACACGAAGGAAAAGCATATTTCCGGACTCTTGGTGGTTGCAGTAAGCTTCACCATTGTCCGGTAATATATCACTTTTCCGACATGTTATACAACACAATTTACTATTTTGGGTATCGCCTCTAAATTTCAGCATCACATCGCCCGAGAAATAAATCGCTTTTTATACACATTTTACACTTTATGCGATTTTTGCTTTATAAGAAGATTTACAAACAACATAAAGAAAACAATTTTTTTTCACACAAAAAAATGTATGTTAAGGGCTAGTTTTCCCAAGTCTTTCCATTTACCCAAAGGTGTATAGACGTGTTAAGCTATAAAACTAGTGAGAAAAGTTTTTCGTCTAGAAACTTAAGTAGCTTACGGTGCGCTTAGCGCCGAAAGGAAACTTGGGATGTATAAAGTTTCCTGAAATCGGAAAATAAATGTATGTCTACCTGAGCAGTTTAAAATTAGGAAACTTGTAGAGAGTTTTAATTTTATTGGTGTTCTTTTCTAATGTCCAGTTTAGGAAAACACGGTAACAACGATCCATTTTGTGTTTAAAGTTTAAGTTTATTTCAGTTTATTAGATCTTTAAACTGCCTTTTAAAAATATTTCCATATTTTTTTACGACTTATAATGATTTGGGAACTTAAAAAATTTACCTCTTTTGACTCTGTTTACTCTGGTTTGTTCACCTTCAAAACAACGCATAATTATTTCTTTTTGGTGTTCATATAATTTTAAGTGTATTTATCAAGTGTGTATTTGTCTTAGGTTTAATTAAGGGATTAAAAGATCCGCCTCTGCCAAACAAGAATAAAAGGATCAGGGGAGGTAAAAAATCGAGTCCTAGTTTTGTAAATTAAAATATATCGGCGAATAATTATTGGATTTTTATAAAAATTAGTTTGTATGCTATAAAATAAAAAAAAAAAACAAAAAAATATATGTGAAAAAAATAGGGCCTATAAATCATTAGTTTTATAATAAACAAATAAAAATTTAAAAACTAATCAGAGCTAACTTCTCGGTGTTAAGAAGGGTTTTGTGTACATAAAAAATTCAATAATCCATTACTAAATCAAGGCACAAGAAAATTTTGGTACTCGCTTTCCATAAAAAAATATATAAACGCTTCAGTGCGCTAGATTTTGGTTCTATTTAACCTGGAAGACCACCGAAGGTAGCATGTTCGGAAACTCGGCGTAAGATTCAGCGCGTCCGCCTTGGCTGCTGTTTAGTACGTTCAATCGCTAATTCGAGTAAATAAAACAGGTCTCTGATAGATTTAAGCGATCAAATCTTTTTTCTGGTAAAAGAGCACCAAAATTTTTTGTGCCATCACTTAGTTCTGGTTAACGATTATTTTTATATAAACAATTTTTTTTACAACACCGAGAAGTTAACTAAATTTCCATTTGTTTTTTATAAAACAAATGGAAATATATATTTATAAGCAATTTTTTTGTTCCTCTACTATTCCTTATCACACAAGCAAATTTTCATCAAAATCCAGTAATTATTGCTGATATATTGTAATTTACAAAACAATTTCTTAAAATGTTTATTTACTCATAAAGTTTTGAAAAATTAAAAATTTTAAAAACTGTTTCGGGGTATTTCTTTTGACAAATAAAGCTACCAAAATATGTTGATTTTTAGTGACCCGCTTAAGAAATTTTAACCCGAAGTCACAGAGTAAAAAAGCATTGAACTGTTAAAAGTTACTTTTTTTAACAATTTATGTACTAGAATAAAGTACTTTATTTTTATGATGATAAAAATAAACATTTTTTTACCACAAATGAAAATATAATACTAATTTAAATTAGAGAAGAGTGCTGCTCCTAATTAAATTCTACAATGCCTATTAGGGACAAATAATGACAAATGATTTTAGGTTAGTGTTTTTTTATCCAAGAATAAAAGTTATTCAAATTGAAATTATAAGTATGTACATTTTAATACAAAATCTCACTAAATAGGACAAAAATATCTTTTAGGGATTTAGGTTTTCTAGTAATTTGCTAGATTGTAAAACATATTTACCTTTTTAAATTGCAAAAATTTTAAAAACGCCCTCGTAAAATCCTATTTGGCTACAGACTATACGAATAGTTTTTGTTTCTTTTTTACCCGTAACAATAACGCTTGATTGCCTTAGAAAACATTAAATTTGATTTTAAAAAGAAAATATCAATTTGTCACAAAAGAAACAAGAAAAGCCAGGCAGAGACAAATACAAAGAATGGTTTTTATTTATAGTACACTTTAGCAGCAAACAAGAAAAAAAATTGAAAATAAAAAACATTGTTTAGAAACATTAAATTAAATGCATTTTTATACCGGGTGACAGAGAGATCACTTTCCGGCTGCCATTTCTTAATTTCTTTATCGATAGTGGCAAAACTTGATAAGGTTGTTAGACTAACAAAAGTCATTTTTAGGTGTATATGATAGGCTTTTACGACTTCCGGTTCCACCGGAAATGACTGGGATTTTTGATTTTTAAATGGGACACCCTGTATATTGTTTGTTTTTCCGGTTCTCCAGGTCGTTTTTAGTCAGAATACAACATTTTTAAAACAGATTTTGGTTAAATTTTATTTTCAAATAAAATTTGTATTTTTTATCTAGAGTGCCATGATTATTCTAAAATCACAACATATTTTATTAGTTTCTGTTTTCAGGACAACTACGAAGAATTACAACGAACTCCTTTCAATGTCAAAAAGATCATTTACCTACATAATAAGTGTTGATTTTTTTTAAAGAAAATTTAGTAAAGTGTCGTTGTGTTTTACATCGTTGGATTCGCTTTAAAAAACGGCATTTAGAAATATTATAAAAGTGATATGGTCTTATTTTGGTTTTTGGGATAGGGTAAAAAAACTAAAAAATGAAATTTGGAGCCCTCTAGTAGAAAAGTTTAAAAATTAAATCGATTTCGTATTTTTCTGAAAATACGTATAAGTAAATTATGAGAAGTGATTTTAGAATGATCATGGCACTCTAGTTGAAAAATAAAACTTTCATTTAAAAACGAAATTTGACCAAAACTTGTTTTAAAAATATTGTATTCCGATTAAAAACGATCTGGAGAATTTTAAAAATATAAAATATACAGGGTCTTATTTTAAAATCAAAATTTCTAATCATATTCGGTGAAACCAGAAGTCATAAAAGTCTATCATATACACCTTAAAATAACTTTTTGTTAGTCTGACAACCCGACCAAGTTTCGTCAGTAATAATAAAGAAATTAAAAAATGGCAGCTGGAAAGTGATCTCGTTGTCACCCGGTATTTGTAACAACTTTTTCTGTAATTGTTAAATTCAGTGCGGTTTTTTCATCATTATCATAAAAATTAAATGCTACCCTTAAAAGCACTTTATAAAGTCTAAAAAAAGGTATTTTTTAAATGAAAAGGATATTGTTAAAAAAAGTCCAAGACAAAAAATTACCCTTTATTAGCCCTATAGATAATAATATAGGGGATAGTAAATTACTATGGTTAAAGTGAACGAAGAAAGAAAAAACAATAAATATGATAAATAAAAGTTTACTTTATTACACCATGTTATGTATCTAGTTTTATTTCCTATCTGGTATTACTTACTTACCCCCTGAGTTTTATTTATATCGTATAAAACAAATAAAAATATCTTTTAGTTTCATTTTTGCTTATTGATCAATAAAAAATATAATATTTAACAATAAACCCAGAAGAGAACTAAACGCTTACGTCACAGTAAAATGAATCAATTTTAAGGTTAGGTTAACCATATTTCGGCGGTTTTTATTAGTTTTTATAAGCACAACCGCCGGACGGCGGCATCTACCAATAAAATATCTAAAAACCGCTGGGTAATTTAGATTTTCGGCGGTTTTTACATTACATACATAAAACCGCCGGACGGTAGTTTTCTTCTTATAATTAAGCAATACTGCCGGCGCTCTTGTAGCCAGTACTAATAAAATATCTATTACATACGTTATATTATCAGGTGTATACTTTAACCGGGGTATACAAGCTCATGCAAACCTGAAACGCACTTGCATGAAAGCAAATGTCAAATGAAGCTTTTAATACGAACGATTCAGATGTACCTGTCAGTTCAGCATCAGTTTTGGCATCTGGTGGTGATCTACTTGGACATAAGCGTAAAATTTAGCGAAGAGACTTTTTATTTTTGTCAATGTTGGTATTACTTACTTACCCCCTGAGTTTTATTTATATCGTATAAAACAAATAAAAATATCTTTTAGTTTCATTTTTGCTTATTGATCAATAAAAAATATAATATTTAACAATAAACCCAGAAGAGAACTAAACGCTTACGTCACAGTAAAATGAATCAATTTTAAGGTTAGGTTAACCATATTTCGGCGGTTTTTATTAGTTTTTATAAGCACAACCGCCGGACGGCGGCATCTACCAATAAAATATCTAAAAACCGCTGGGTAATTTAGATTTTCGGCGGTTTTTACATTACATACATAAAACCGCCGGACGGTAGTTTTCTTCTTATAATTAAGCAATACTGCCGGCGCTCTTGTAGCCAGTACTAATAAAATATCTATTACATACGTTATATTATCAGGTGTATACTTTAACCGGGGTATACAAGCTCATGCAAACCTGAAACGCACTTGCATGAAAGCAAATGTCAAATGAAGCTTTTAATACGAACGATTCAGATGTACCTGTCAGTTCAGCATCAGTTTTGGCATCTGGTGGTGATCTACTTGGACATAAGCGTAAAATTTAGCGAAGAGACTTTTTATTTTTGTCAATGTATTCAGTACTTTTAACTTTCCAAAAGCATGAATAACCTAGGTACATATCTATAAAATCACGCAATACATCTTTCTGGCGCCAAAGAGCCATTTTCTTAACTTAAAAGCAACAATATAACCCCGTAAACGACGTTCCTAAACTGAAAAGTAACTGATGATACCTAGACATGCACACGTTTGCACGACGCGCGCCACGAAAAATCAAACTCGGACATCGAGTCACATGCCAAGCCAGCTGTGACAGTTTTTTAATACACATGGTCAAATTTGCGCGAGAGCTTTGGCTTTTATGACAGATGTGACAGTTATGCATGACCGAGTATACCCCGGTTTAGGCCAGGCGAGCACTGAAATGGTTGGTAAGTGACGTGGCGACCAAGTGGTGTGTCAGTGTCAAAATCAATATTAAAATCCTGCGTAAATAAATACAGAAAGCGCGGAATAAATTATAGTAGCGGTAAAATGGTGTTTGGGAAGTGTATGGAGTCAGTTGGGCACTACTATTCTCCAAAATGTTTTATTTTTGAGGACTTTAAAAATACTATCCACCACTAGTTTACCACCTCGCTGCCACATCACTTGCTTGCCATTTTAGTGGGCCTCATGCCTTACAAATTTTAACCAGTTTGGCTGTCAAGTAAACACAGCGCGATTCTGCGGGATTTTGTCTCATGCGCATTGCACAAATTTTGCCAATTTTCTTTATACGCATGACGTGATATCTAAAAACGCGTGTTTTAACTTTTGGAATCATTTGCTACATTTTAGGTTCAGACGTAATAGCATTAAGATTTTTTTAAATTCTATGTTTTTTACATTGGCAAAACTCTTTGTTTTAGTATTTCTTGCGTGTTTCTCATAAAATCCCTAGGGCTGAAAATCAGATAAATCCTTTAATTTTTTATAAGCTTAAAGATTGGTTAAGTCCCGAAAAACAATAAATTAGTAGAAAGAGAATGGTTGGATCAGATATCGTAAATTACATTTTTTCTTTTGAGACAACGATAAAACATGTTTTATTTAATGGTATTTGTAAAGACCTTCAATTTTTTGGCTTGAAAAACGTTTTTACATAATGTTTCACGAGGAACTTCTGCAATCACTTTCTTAAGAAGTGGGCATTGGAAAATTATAAAGTCAGTGGGGGACATACAACTAAACTATGTTAACAGTTCTAGCAGTTTTGGTTATACCAAAAGTTAATTTTTAACTACACATTTAAAATAGAATACCTTTACCCACCATATTATTTATTTTTTACATTTTGCGTAAAACTCCAAACATATTTTATGCATTATGTCCAAAACGTAAGTCCCACGGTTTTTGGATTATTTTAAATTTTATGTCAAAAATGACTTTTGCAAGCCATTTCATAATTAAAAATGTAGTTTTTTTGTTTTACCTGATGTGCCACAAAAATTGACTTGTAGCAGTAAAGAATCTTAATAATTCAAATGGAAACCAGACCTTAAGCCTTATATTTAAACCTAACACCTCTTTCTAAATCTTTATTGTTGATAATATCCTATCTACAAACCTTATAGTTTTTAAGATATTATACGTAAAACCTTGAAAATTATATTTTAGCGTGGTCACTATTAATATTTTTGAAACTATTAGGTTTAGAGATCAGATATAATTACCAAAAAAGCTTGAAAATAAAGTGTTAGGTTTAAATTTAACGTTTAAAGGAGTGGTTTCCACTGGAATTATATTAGGTTTTTGTGGTCCTTTAACTCTAAAAACTCACAAGCTCTTAATCACCGGCAAATCATTCGCAAAGCCCTTGAAAAGACGTAAATTCCGTCTACGTCCGCGGGGTATGCGGCGTGGAACAGAACGCCATTTTCTTTAAAACTAAATTGCATCCTATTCAAGCATATATCTAATTAAAATTTTAAAATCGTATTACACTTCTTAAGAGTCTGACAGTCTTGCTAATAATCTCGTGGTCACTCAGTATATCCTGACCCTAGTGACGTCGACATTTTTTATAATGCGGTAAAAGTTTTTTCTTTCCAAAAGCTTTTCTAATTAGCTTGGAACGTAATCTCCAATAAAAATAAGATTAAACACGAAAACAGGTTAATTTCCTAATTAAGCCTGAATTGAGAACACAATTTTAGAGCCGGCGCAAAATAAATAAATTGTCCGAAAAATCCTTTAAAAGAGACAGTGAAAAATTCTTAAAATCTTGTTCGGAAAACTGAACTAGGTCTAGTTTAATGAAATTAGTAAAATATTCACTTTAACAAGGATTTGTAATACTATTATTTCCTGAAACACATTACCATATAAACGAAATTTGGTTTATTTTATATCTTAAATTTGGCTATTTATTACATAGCTTCACAAAATAAAAAAATTCTGTGCTGGGTCTGGAAATTTTTTTTCTACGTAAGTATTCTTTTCTGCAAATCTGAATATCAGCCCAGTCGTTTCAGACTAAGCGCCATTTAAAATTTAGCTTTAATAGTATACCAACACTGCGGTTTTAAGGGTATAAATCTTTTATATTAAGACTTAGATGATGTTTTATAATTATGTGGAATACGTGTAGCACCCTATAAATTGCTTAAATTGGTAATTTTAAAAATATATAAAAATGGACGACTAAATAGTGTCTACTTTAATATTTTGTGATAAGAGATTTTAAACATACGTAATACACTGCAGTAAAGTAGTATTTCTTAGATTTAAATTTTGCATAATAGGAAACTTCTAAGATTTGGAGTGACGCTTTTAGTTTGTGTCAAGCATTTCAAACATTAATAAAGTGCTTATTTCAAGCATCCCACTTCTGATGCTAAGGTAAATTGCTTTAATTTGGTTAAGTTTTAAGAAAAATCTTTTAAAAATAACTAAAATATTGTATATTACAGCAAAATAGATACAACCTAAATTTTTCCTGTAATGGTATATTTTAAATAAAAATAGTATTAGGAGATTTTTTGTTCAGGTATTACCAAAAATTATTCTTATTTTTAAACTAAGTACTTAGTAGCTACATTAGAAATCTGTCACATCCCATAAACATGGGCTCTAGGTTTCATTAAGAGCGTGAGAATAATTTTTTTATTGTACATCGACGCAGGACATTACCAAATAGCCCAGGAAGATTGCCCACCTTTCCATAAATGCCACGGCATCACGTACGAGTTGTGTTCTTCGTTTTTGCTACTCGCCACACGTAGTCTAGAATAAACATCAATAGTAAAATCGCCTGGCGGTCATTAGTTTTGTCTCACTTTCAATTATTTCCCTTTTTGTTGCTCTCACAAAATTAAAACGACGCGTTTGGAAAGAAATAGTTAATTCCGTCTTCATTTGTATGACGCTTGTGGCTTAGGGAACGGCCAGACTGAAGAGCGACAAGCGTGCAATTTCCGCGGAGCGATTTTTCGCAATGCGAAGGCAGCATGTTAAATAAATAAGCGATTTTTAAAAACCCAATGCGTAAATGTAAGTGGCCACACCGATACCCAGCGTAAGGTGTAAAAAAATATCCGACATTTTGGACTTTCATAGTCTTGACATTTCTGTTACTAATTGTGTAATTTTAACAATTTTTAAAATATTACTTATTACTACTATTAAAGCTGATAAATCTTATTGTCCGAAATAGTCTCTATATTGGGGTATTAGGCAAAACGATAATATTGAAAGATAAACAAAACAATTGACCAACCTTAAAAACATGACAAAGGGCTTTATTTAATAAATTTACTGTGAATATTCTGAATTAAACATTATAAAACAAAAGATCGGGGTTGCCGAATAAGCATGTTTAAAACAACACTGCATACAGGGGTCTGAAGTAAAAACTATTTATTAGGAAACCCACTGAAAAAAAAATCAAATTAAAAAAAAAAACAAAGAACTAACCTTTCTTGGCTCTATATCAAGTAACTCGCAACGATGACCGTGAACCATTCTTTGTTTTACAAGGGTTAAATATAAACGGGACTGATTTATTTGTAAATTTGCACGGAGTCCGTGAGCGTGAACGAGCTGACGCACAGATAGCCCATACCCTATAAAATGTGGAAGAACCAGCAGCGATCGCTTAAGTGCATTTTGTATGAAAAAAAGATCATGAGCGAGAAACACGTGTACCCTTCGTAAACGAACGAGAGCCATGCTCGCCGCTGAAGAACAAGAGTGACCAAAGCCAACATTGATTCAGTGCGAAATCGCGTGAGGGGAAATCGGCGAATAAATCATTAATGCGCAATATTATTGTAAAGTAATGGATGCGGCAAATCTATCATTTCAAAGAAAAAGAAAGAATCAATCAGTCAGAAATGTCATTCTTTGACATTGTATGACAACGCCAGGCCTCGTACGCCCAATACCACAAGGCAAAAATTGGATGCATTTGGGTGGGAGACCCTGGAACATCCGCCATACAGTCCCGACATCCGCCTTGGGACTTCCATCTTTTTTAATCCATTAAAGTAGCTCTTGGAGGTCGACATTCCGATGATAGTAATGCGGTGAAAGCATTTGTGCTTTAATGGATCAAACGTCAGAAGATTTTCTATGATGATGGAATTAAAAAGCTGCCAATTTGATAGAAGAAAATGTATTGCTAGGGCGGAACACCAGGTAGAGCAATAATATATTTGTCTAAGCTTGATCAAATAAAGCTAACATTTTGTAGCAACCAAATCCCGTTTATATTTGATACACCCTCGTATTTAGGATGTAAGACTATGATGCCTTGTATTGTTTCTAATATTTAATGCCTTGTTTTTTAAAGTGCCTTTTTTAGCCGAAACGAAAAAAATGTGTTAAATATGTTTATTATTGACGTTCTAAGTATAATTTTTGTCATTAATTTTCTGCTATAAAAGTCAACAGGTCCTTAAGTTTTGTAAGTGAATGATAATAGCTGACAGTAGCCAAATATGAATCTTGACTACATTATAGTAGTTTTGAAAACGGTAACATGAAGTTCTGCTACAAAAGTATTAAATACTACTGCACATTATTTGCTACAAAAACAGATCGAGCTTTACTACTATTTGTACCTGGGGCCGATAGTGTAACTGTGTAAGTAATAATTGCCTGAATATTTACCAGATTTATATTCCGTTTTATGAGGTAAACCCTTTCATTTCTATTTGACCTGATGAATTATTCCAGTGCGTTCTATGTCGACCCTTTTTCCATATTATTTCTGGATTTTTCCACTTTACTTACTACAAAGAAAGAAAAACTATTGTCTTTTTATTTTGTAAACACCCTGTATATTCTTTTAAAACGCCAGAAGCGTTCACCGATATTTAATGGCCAGTACGTTTGATTTTCCCCTTAATAAAATTGAAGCAAGTATAATGATCGCAATGTTTTGTTTGTAAATAAAAATGTAATTGAATTTCGTGAAGAGGAAAAGAGCAATTTAAAAACCCAATAAGAAAAATAACGTCTTTGCTTTGTGACAGGTAATTGCTTTCGTGTCTAATTAAATTAAAATATTTGATGGGAGATAAATAAAAGGTCAACAAAATTTTTAGGGTGTAAAGATTAATCGGTATTTATTATGATACTAATTCTTAGTGCAGAGTTTATAATACAGTGTGTTAATTTAAAATGTATCACCCTTAATAAGTCAGCTCATAAAATTTTTTAAAAAGTGCAAAAGAACCTTGATTCTTGGGGGGACACTTTATATCCTTGCTTTCAATCACATTTTATAAACCCTTTTAGAAGTGGGGACAACCACCCTTTATATTTTTAATTGAAAGAGGGGTTGAGTGATACCATTTTAAATAAAAGTTCTTGACTTCTTTGTTTGGTACTTTCGGAAAAAATCGAACAAAAAAAATATAGTTAAGATATAAAAGTTACCATAAAACATATTAATTATTGGATAATACTTTAATTAATAAGGTTCTTTAAACAGTGTTTTTATTTCGTAATAAGTAAAAAGCATAATGTCGGTGATACCGCAAAATCACGTAACTGGCAAAAAACAACAAAATGAGGTTTTATCGCCAATAACAGAGCCCTACAAAAAAAATGGTGGTCCAACAGACCAAACCATGGTGTCCTTATCTTTTATCCTTATTTGAGGTCGGTTTGACCACATCAGGTCATGGTCAAGGTCATTTCAGGGTCAAATCATTGTGGTTGCTAAAGTCGAATACAACCTTCTGTTGATTTAACCTTGATATAACTTTAATCTTAACCGTATAGGGTCAATTTGACCACGGATTCAGATTTAGCGACACCGAAAACATAAAGATACCATGATTGTGGTCTATTTTCAATAAAATTATAGATTTGACCTAAAAATGACCTTGACCATGACCTGATAGGATCAAACTGACCCCGTATTCGGATTGAGAGATTCCAAAAACGGTGCATGGTCTAGTCTTTCGGACCACCAACTTTTTTTGTGGGACGATGGTTTTTTGGATAAACCCAGTTTCTGATATCTATAAGGGACAATACAATATGGCCTTGTTATTAATATATTTTAATAAATAATTACCTCTAAACATTGAAGAAACAGCAGAAAAGGTTAAATTTCGCAATACCATAATATTTTTAATGCCTCCTGTTTTTTTGTTAAACCTTTTAAAAATTTTTGAAAATGCTCAAGTTATCTATTTAGGATTTTTATTGCATCCTGTTCTAAAAGAATTTACCAGACAATTCTGCAATATTTTAGACTTTTCTAAGTTACTATAAAAGGGCAACGGAAAGCCTTCGGGAATCACTATTACTTTGATTTTTGTGCTGTTGACTTCAATTTATTGACAAATAAAGAATTATCGTATTTGTTACCATAGTTTCGTTGTAATAATAATAAATGATATAAAACAACGATACTTCCTTTTATACGAGGGGTCACGCAATGTATAAATATTTAAAAGAAACCAAGTTATTTTTGCCTAAAATGAAGCCAAAAATCAATATCTTAAATACTTTATTGTAATTTTAAAACATTCGTACCAAAAACTAATTTTGTTTTAATATAAATTAGAAATCTATATTTTACCCACATTACATTCAAATATTTTACCAAATACCTTTTAAATCACTTCATTTTTTTTGTGGTTAAACGAGCATTCATTTTTTTACTAACAGTTTTTTCAACATATCAATAACCCAATTAAAAACCACTTATTTTTTTAAAGCATTTTCTATTTGATAAACCTCAGCAGCGTACTCATAAACTTTATTACCCTATTAAATTTCTATATTTTTAATTAAAAAGGGAGGTTTTAAACATTTCTAAGGTTTTACGATAAAATATAAAGAGTAATTGGATATTTAAAAATTTAATTATTTATTAAAACCGAAAAAACTGCACGCCTTCTATTTATAGGTATGACAAATTAAAAAAGTAACGATTTAAATAGGAAAAAAAGATTTAACAATGGTATACAGGGTTTCACAGAATTTTGTTAGGAAAATTTAAAGGCACATTTTTGTCTTGTCTTAATTCAGGACCCCCATCTAACTTTCGAATCATTTAGATTTTTTTTATGAAAATTTAAAGACTATAGTAACACAACTTAAAACAAATTTTAGACAAATTAGAAAAATGACAAATCATAATTTCCAACTGACAGCTAGGCGCCAATCTAAAAGAAAAATGGAAAGGGGAGTCGTGTGGCCTATCATTTTAAAGGTCCTAACGAGTACCTTATAACCCCAAAATATAAAGTTAATACCTTTACCTACTAGAAAATGGCGGTACTTACACCTAAATACCTTATTTGGATAAACATTTAGCAAAATTCGAGAGTTTAAATGGTAATGGTATTTAATTTATTGTTTGTTGTTATTGTAATAAATATTTATTTTTAAAATATTTTTAAAAATTATTTCCAAAAGAAATTTTACCTATATTTCTTGTGCAGTCTAGATGTATACAACTAAGTGAGTTTTATTATTTTTTTTTAACTAAACAAGACAGAAAAAAGCTCTATGGCCCAATGGAAACAAAATATAAAATTTTTACACTTTTTTTGCCATAATTATTCGTTTAAGTATCGCATGAGATGCCACTGCACTAAATAAATTTAATCAAGTTAAATGCTAAAGTAACCCCTTTGTGCTACAAACAAACGAATAAAAAACAATTAACTTGCGATCTCAACTTGATTTCTTTATGGGAGCACCGCGAAATGCGCCTTTTCAAATAATAAATAAATAATAGTTTAAAAAACTAAAAACACGCTTTTATATGCAACCGAACTAAAAATTAGAAAATAATTTTTCATTACAAAGAGTTTGTCACTTCAGAGTAAAAAGCGTGGGGTGTATTTTACTATTTTTTCATAACTTTTCCCTCATAGATATTTGCAAATAGAATAATTATAACATTTAATATATTAAGCACCCCACGCTTTTATTCTGAAGTGACAACCTCTTTGTAATGAAAAATTATTTTCTAATTTTTAGTTCGGTTGCATATAAAAGCGTGTTTTTTTAGTTTTTTTAAACTATTATTTATTTTTCATTTTTTGCTCCAGTTTATTCACTAAAAAATTCCTTCGCCATTTTGTCAAGAGACACAGAGGATCTGTAAAGGAATTTATTTATCCGGGCGGTCCTAATCAGGATAACGGGATACTGTTTTTAAATTATTGCATTGTCATCGGTCCTTGATACGTGTGCAAAGTTTCAAAGAAATTGAATCGCTGGAAGTTAGTAAAAATTAGGCTCAAAGATTCCGTTACATAGATAGATAGATAGTTACAACCCAAGCTAATAAAAGCGCGTAAAAAAAAAATTAAACCGGTCCACAATTAACGGAGTTAATCGCGTAGCATAAACAAAAAACATACAGGCAAATTATTAACCTCGTTCTTCTCAAAGTCGGTTAAAAATGAATGAAACAAAATGTTAGTATTCATTGTAAAATTATATTTAGAATATCTTTTAATGCCATTGTATATTTTAATTAACTGGACAATAATTAGAGACTAATTACTTGTTAATTAGCCAAAAACAAACTTGGTAACATCCATATGCCCTGTGGCATAAAAACAGTAATCAAGTTAAAATTTGAGGCAGGGTAAACAACAATTAAATCATTTTTCATTTATGCACAGGTAATTAATTAAAACCCATTTTCCAGCAAAGTTATTATCTGTTCAAAAATACAAAACACAAAACAAAAAGATTCATAAGCTTTAACAACAATACGTTAATTTTTATAACCCTGTGTTCTTATATCTTTACAATTTAAATAAATGTAAAAGTATTTTTCTTATATGAGTGTTATTTATAAAAATTATGATTAATTTTATTTTATACCTAAAGGTCTGTATAAATAAATTTTTATAAAAATATAGCATTAATTTTAAATAAATTGCGGTTTTACAGTAAGTATTTTTATCTTTAATGTCAATTGTTCAACCATTGTATTTCGTTTAGCTACTTTGGGGCGTCCGTAAATTACGTGAGGCCTTTAAAATTTTTGGACCACCTCCCCCTGATATTTGGTGAGATTTTCTTTACCAACCCCTATCTCCTCTCTAAACTGAAATTACCGTTTTCTGCGACCGTTAAAAAATATGGTTTTTAATAATTTATAGTATCTAAAACAAAAATTTATAAATTATTTTGATAGGAGAAAAATAATGTATGCAACTCTTATGAAAAGATTATCTCCTTCCTACACGTTACATAAAATACATACCATTTTTTAACAGTTTAACGTTTTTTTTTACTTATGACCTAGTGTTTTCTTTCAGTGCTAACTATAATTTATTCAAGACACCCACGGTACGTTAGTATTTAGGCTTTTAGCCTTCGTGGTTTGTCCAAAGATAAAAAAAAATAAATAGGAATGTTTGCAATGTATTACTAAAGGCGACATCAACTGAACCAAAAGATCAAGTTGCAGTAAATTCCTTCATAACTTAGTTTAGCCCATGTGTCACTAAATTTAAAATTTGACAGTTTACGGATAAATTTTTTAGAAATTATTGAAAACTGATAATAATATTATTTCGTGGGACTCAGAAATTAGGTTTTATTTGTATAAAAATTAGGTATTGTTAAATCCACCGATATTTTATTTGTTTACCTTTTTCAAAAGCGCTTCAGATTTAGTCTAGATGTATTGGGTTTTGTCATAGAAATAATCTAATTTAATTGTTTTTACAAAAATATGCTTAGAAATAAATTAAAACTTATTTAATTACAAATGTTTTTTTTTGTTTTTACCTATTGTCCTAAAACAACTGAAGGGTCTGGTGACATATTTTAATGGATAGTATAGTATATTATATTTAAAATAAAAAAGAAAAAAATGCGGAATATTCACAAATATTCTTTTTATTTTAAATTAGAAACTTACGGGATAGGGGAGCGAACAGGGGTGTCATAGTCAACAAAATTGCAAAAACCGGAAAATGAATCGGGGTGCTGCCAATTTAAAAAAATGCGTTGCTAACCTGTGACTTCGGGCACGTTGAATTTTATTTAAAATAATCCACTACAAATATAGAACTCCAAGTAAAAACGACATGTAACGAGATCTAGACGCTAATATACTGATCGCGTATTATCTGTCCTTTATTATCTTGCAGCTGTAACTATGATGGAGAAATTCTGGATTTTGTATATTGAGGTGGCGACATAAAAAGTCGCATACTTAATGACATTTCAACTGTCAAATGTTAAATGGTAAATTTAAACAATGCAAATAATGGAAAATAATAAAATTTTAAAAGTGAATAATTCTTAAATAAGTTGATTTTAGAAAGTTAATTCGTACTTAGAATAATTAGTTAACAAGTACACAATGTATTTAAAGCAATATCGTTATGTCACCAGCACCCAACGGAAAAACATATTATTCAATCAATAAATCAATATTAGCCGATAATTCATTTTACTCATATTTGACCGGACTAATATCTGTCCCCAGATGGCTTCGTTAGGATTTAATATTATATTCGACGTGATTTCGTGAGTAGAAGAAAAAGTAAACGGTCAGTGTCTGTCTTTATCTACTAGCTTTATTTAAAAAGAGATGGGTGAGTGTTCTGGTTAGTTGGATGTCCGTGCCAGCATTAATACTGTATCGGACTTGGGTTTGTTTTAGACGCAAATCTCGATTGTGCAGAAAGTAGGGTTTTTCGTTAAATTGTTTGACTACTTACTTCTTTAATCGATAGTGCCTATTTTAAAGGGTCCGCCAAATAACTTTTTTTTATAAAAACTATAAAAAAAACTACTGAATATTTTGTCAAATTTCTTTTTCTATTTGAAAGTACAATCCTTCCGGTTAATAATGGAAAATAATTTCATTCAAATGGCTGCCTCGGCTGGCCATGCAGTAGCCTACACGATCGGTTCAATTTTTAAGCACATTATTGATCGTGTGCAGCTGTATTTCACCAATGGCTTCACGAATATTGTCCTTTAAAGCGTCAATTGTCTCTGGCTTGTCGGCGTAACACTTATCTTTGACGGCACCCCACAAATAATAGTCCAACGGTGTCAAATCGCAGCTCCGAGGTGGCCAAACGACATCAGCTCTGCGGCTGATAATGCGATCTTCAAAAACAGGGCGCAAAACATCGAGTGTAGCTTCGGCTGACACGTAGCGCCATCCTGTTGAAACCAAATGTTGCCAATATCCTCACCTTCAATTTTTGTGAACAAAAATTCGTTCAACATGGCCCGATAACGATCGCCATTGACTGTAACGGTCACTCCTTGCTCATTTTCGAAGAAAAATGGCCCAATTATGCCTCTGGACCAATATCCGCACCAAACAGTGACTCGTTTTGGGTGCGTCGGCTTTTCAATGTATGCGTGCGGGTTTTCTGTGCCCCAAATGCGACAATTTTGCTTGTTTACATACCCGCCAAGATCAAAACGAGCTTCATCTGTAAAGATGATTTTTTGGCAAAATTGGCATCTTCTGTAAGTCGATCGCAGGCCGACTTAGCGAAGCGAAAACGCATTGGATGGTCAGTTGGCTTCAACTCCTGAACCAATTGGACTTTGTATGGCGTCATACCAAGGTCTTTATGCAAAATTCGTCTTAATGTTCAATTGTTGAGAACGACGGTGAATTGATGTTGATGACGCTTCACGCACACTTTCTGCCACAGCAGCAATATTCTCTGGTGTACGCACTGTTTTTGGCTTTTCACGCTTTGGTTTATCGATGAGGATGCCAGTTTCTTTCACTTTGTTCACAAGATAACGAACATACGGAGCTGACGGTGCTTCTCTTCTTCCAAAATCCGTACGCAATTTTCGCACACATTCTGCAACATTACCATGATTTTCAAAGTAATGTCGCAATATTTCCCAGCGTTGTTCAAGCGTATACACTACCATATTCATTCAGCGGAAGGATATAACTAATTATCTGTCAAATCAAACATAAGCTAAGTGTTACCATTCACGAAATAAGCACTAGTTGAAAAAAAAAACGTTAGATGGCGGACCCTTTAGTAAGTATATGTTACCCCTGTTTTATTATTTTTTTAATGTGTAGCATTTTTAACAGTTTATATATTTATTTAATTATAAGAAAATAAAAAATATTTGAAGAACGCTTCTATTTTTTACAGACTTTAACTGCATGAGCAATGGGTTGTGGTATATTAGCCTGTAATGCAATAACAAAACAAGCACTATTAGTTACCCATGTTTACATGCCTGTATTTAATTAGACAGTCTCTTTTCCTTACATTGCCTATGTGTTTTGCTATTTAGCTGATCCGGTATACACAATTTTAAATACATAAGTGCATAGTTATGAAAATAATATCTTAAAGAAAAAGGAGACTTATTGCAAAATATTGGTAAAAAAAAGTTAATTTATAAATATCGATACCTAAAAGGAATAGTTTATCTGTCACAAATTTAGAATTTATCGGTTTGCAGATTATATTAATATTTAATAAGAAATTTAAAAAATTATAAAAGAAACAAAATTATAAAATGTATACGGTTGTATACAAGACATGCATAGTTTGTCTTTTTTTACTCATGGGATTGTCGCCTTTGCTTGGCGGCTTACACTAGCTACATAAATGACTATACTCTATTTTTTTTTTTTATAAAAAAGTAATTTTTACTACCTAAGAAATTTTACGATATTATATTATTAGCGGTTTTTTTTTGCAAATAACCTCAAGTGACACGTCTTTAATTTTGGAGACAAAGAGACACCAGACTTTAAATTAATGATGTAATTTGGCTCATTAAAGAAACACCGTCAAACGGAGCCTGATACTTTTTGCCCTTAAGCACAAAATAATTAAGAAATAAAGTAATAAATTAAACGGGAAGAGCGGAGATGATACCCGGAAAAATTGTCAGGCACTTGAGGTAAATGCATTTAAATTAAAAGAGAAAAAGTAAAATGGAAAACAATAAAATCTTTATAGCTCTAAGAAATGTTAATTTTCACTGAATATAATACTTTAATAAACCCAGATCGTGTGCCAGGTTAAAAATTACGTGTAAATTTTATGACCTAATACGTAACTCCGTAACTTTTTAATCTTTTTATTGTACATGCTGGCCTTTTCGTTGACCTTGCAAGGATATAGCAATAACTAAAAGAGATAGAACAAATCCTGATTGCACAATCTCGATTGATTTTTGAAACAAATTCTGTGGTAAAAGTTAATTATGGCTAGATTAGATTAGATTAGAATAGGGCCGGAATAACCCATGCACTGAAGCCGCTCGGCTTATTGTGCGCCCTGTACTTTTTACGTCTGGGTGATGTCAGCCAGATGAGACCTACAGCTTAACGGTAGATTCCGAACCACGGTCCTATGAGCGACAACTTAAGACCTCGTCCCCACCCAGGGGTCACTACTGAACCTACCAACTGAGTGGGGTCCGCATGTCTACGGTTGCGCAGGACACGGCAAAGTGTGTTCCGGCGCCCTGGTCCTTTGGTGGCCTTCAGCGTCGATACATTTTGCACTTTGTCCGTCTGGTGTTGAGCTAACCACAAAATTTCCGACCAACTTATAAATAAGTATTTGGCCTCAGCAGGATTCGAACCCACCTCACGTCCGTTGTGCGCTCAACGGCTTAACGCCTTACACGCTAAGCCATCACCGGACTTAATATTTATGGCTAACTTGATTTGTTTTGGAGATGGAGTGTTTTTCAAAAGTGGTTAATTTTTCTTGGCACTTGAAACTTGCTTAATATTAGAGATAGAATAAACTATACAGGGTGTCCAGGAAAATGTGGGAAATCTCTCGCACACGTATGGAACAGATGAAAATAACACGACAGCTCCTATAAAATTCTCCGTTTAAGCCCCCTCGCGGAGATATGATCCCCAAGGGGCAGCTAGAAATCGATTTTTCGTGAATAACTTTTAAAGCGCTCTGTATAATTTGATAATATTTTAGTACGATGCATACTAGTAAAGACCTCTTAAAAAGTGCCTCTTGAACCTTATGTCGCTTCTTTAGTTTGCCAGGGACGGACTAGTTTTCGACATTATTGATAATATTTTTACGCCCTGTATGGTGAAGACACAAAAATATGTTTTGGGTGATTTAAACCTTTGCTAAAAAAGGTACTCTTGTTTGACATCGATATAAATGAGCCGTAATAATGTGCGAAAACTAGTCCGTCCCTGGCAAACTAAAGAAGCGACATAAGTTTAAGGGCACTATTTTAGAGGTCTTACTATTATGCATCGTACTAAATATTATTAAATTATACAGAGCGCTTTAAAGTTATTCACGCAATCGATTCAGCTGCCCCTTTAGGGATCATATCTGCAGGGGGCTAAACGGAAAATTTTATAGAAACTTGTCGTGCTATTTTCATCTGTTCCATACGTGTGCGAGATTTCACTTTCTCGGACACCCTGTATAAACTTAAAGTTTTATGGATTTTTACGTAGAATATAGTGGCGTACCTATATTTTTTTATCGACTGTTATTAAAAAGTTATAATACAAAGTCGAGTTTTTAATGGAACACCGTGTATATTGTATTATCAGTTGAAAGGTTTCCTTAAAAGCTTTAGTGGTACTATGATATCAGTGTACCCGTATTCCGTAACTCGATAAAAGAATTTTTTAAAATTGCCATATGATTTACATTGCATAAACAAATAGTACTACAACATCAGTAATTACACTAAATATTTTACGTACTGCAGTAAATATAATCATGGGTTGCATACTCACCAAAAGTTTTCAAATCTGTATTTTCGTTCCGTCGGGGCTAGTAGCCGGAATCTCAAAATGGCGTCCTGTTTTAAATGCTTGGTGGCTTAGTCTGTCTTGCATGACGTTAT
The DNA here is from genome assembly GCA_014170235.1 of Listronotus bonariensis. NCBI lineage: Eukaryota > Metazoa > Arthropoda > Insecta > Coleoptera > Curculionidae > Listronotus > Listronotus bonariensis. The sequence goes on along the minus strand of JACEGR010004814.1, from coordinate 38,004 downwards.
GTTTATACGGAAAAAAAATGTATGGCCTTAATAGTTATTTCGATGTCAAATTATTTCAAATTACCTGCAGTAGCCCGAATATGCTGCAGTTTCTCTATTAAAGCGTAAAATATACATAGAAAGATAAACGTCTCGACCATGGACGGAAAAGTACATTGCAGTTTGAAGGTAAAAAATCATAATGGAAATATGTAGAATTCCGTCCGATTAGAAAAAAGTTACCTTTTTTAACACTTTATATAGTGTGATAAAATGAGTACTTTTAAGCTGAATTTATAGATTGACGTTTTTGTTTCCGTTTGCCATTTGACGTTTCAGTTTTTTGATATGGTATATGAAAACGGTAAACAGAAAATATAAATTGACATATGCAAAGTTGATATTTTCTAACTGAAAACGTCAAACGGAAGCAAAAACGGCAATCTATAAATACAGCTTTATGGTAATCTAAGTTAGGGAGTTTATATTTAATTTATTTAGAACCTTACTTTGTTTTTCTTAATCCTAGTACCTAATATGATTTTTGCTAGATATTATTTACAAAACCTTAAAAAACGTAACAAAAACAATAATAACTCATAGATGATACCGGGATTTTATCATATATTTTTTTTATTCTGTTGATAGGTATTAGGTAAAAGAAAAGGAAAAGCACTGACAAAAGAAGAAAAGACATATTTACAAATAGATTACGAAATGTGGTTCAACTCTATATTGGCTTTCGCTGGCAGTAATGGAGAAGTAATGTGAAAAGTAGTTTTGCTATTGATTTTGTAGGGAAATTGTGGTTAAAATGTATAGAGGCTGTAAGAAAGATACAAATTGCAAATGCGAAACGAGGATTCAGTTTACTTTGTTTTATGATACTGGGGATAACGAACGCCGGCGGTTTTGCTTAATTTTAAGAAAAAACACCGTCCGGAGGTTTTCATATCTAATAATATGAAAACCGCCGATAATATTTTATTTTTAATTTAATTTCTTGTGTATTTTGATGCGCTCAATCCGAATCTTAAGCCCGTTTTGGTCCAGCACGTCCCAGTTTTTGTAAATTACAAATATAACCTTAAAATTTGGTCATGTAGAAGGTTATATCAGCGCATCGAAACACACAAGAAACACTATGTCCCTGTTCCAGTTCGGAATACTTTTTTTGTGTGCCTGTGTAATTATTTATTTTGCGTGCCGTGGACGTATATTTTTTTAGGGTTTTATAGTTTAATATTATAGGTTAGTTAATAGCACCTTTTGGAAAAACAAATTGGAGTAGTATAGCGGGATGGGAAGACACAAATTAAACACTATTGTATTTATCCTAACGTTTCGTGGCTGCATCGCCACTTTATTAGGAGCCCATAAATAAAAAGACACATTACAAAACTATTTCGTGACATGGACCCAATAATTTACAATACTAAAAAACACTTTAAAAAATAATATCAGACAGGAAAGGCGAATAAATAACTTATCAGGACGTTATCGTCATTATTAAAATCATCATGTAAGCAAATAACACTTAAAATTCTTAAAAAGTGGAAAAATTCTTTGTCTAAAAATTTTATTCTAAACAATAAAAAAATATAAAAATGTATGAAAAATTATCAAGAAAAAATATAAAAAGAAAAAAATAGTTCGTAATACCTTAGTTTTAATTCCATGAAATGATTTTTTTTTGTTTTTTGCCGCTAAAATACTTCAGGCTTTTATTTTTCTAAATGATGTACATACATATTTTTTAACTTATTAAAAGCTTTGATAAAATCTTCGTAGGTGTTTGTATGTTGATCGATAATAAAAATATTATCAAACAATAAAACAAATAATAATTAAAGTTAGGTTTACTTTACCTATGATTCGGCGGTTTTTAATAGTTTTTATATGCAAAACCGCCGGACGGCGGCTTCTATCGATAAAATAAGTTTTCTTCTTAAAATTGAGCAAAACCGCTGACGGTCGGCGGTCGTTTGGCCAGTGCCTTTATTGAAAGTCAACAAATGTTTTTATAATTTGCTTAGCTAAAATTTCGCCACTTCCGGAATAACCTATAAGCAAATTAAGCAGTTGCTTGGGGACCATAAATATTTAAAAAGAAAATTAAATGCCATGACGTTTAATCGCGAAATAAAATTTCTTAATTTTTTTGTGTTTTAAAAAGGTAAGGACCAAGGTTAGTTTATATTTATAAGGTTGCGACACATCCTCAACTTTTAGGCGGTTCGAGGTCGGGGACGCAAGGAAGGGCACTCCACTTAGAAAAGTTGGCAAGATTGGGTAAAATCAATCCAGTGGCGTCTAGAATTTGCGCATTTCATTTTGCATTGTTTTGGAAGTGATATTTGTTGAAAGATGTAATTCCAAATGTTTTTTCTTTAAAGTGAAAGAATTTACAACTTAATAATAATAAAAACTGTTGTGTAAACGGTTGTTCTACTAATACAATAAACTGTATATCTCCGGCACTGAACAACATGGCCGAAAAATGGGAGATGTAACGTCATAACACTTCAAAGCAATATGGCCGAATGTCGCGACCCTGGCCGTTAGGTCAGGTCAGGTATTATGGCTAAGGGGCACTACAAGAGTGGATTGCTTTGAGACCAGGTAGTCTTAATCCGGCACTATGAAAAATAAATAATTATAAATATATAATTTTTTAAGTAAAATTTTAACAGTTAACATGTCGCAAACAACCAAAAAAAAATAAGAAGTAGGGCTGTTATGTAAAGTTGATGCGCGCTTTAAAAATACTCTTAAAAAACTCAGGTTTCAATTTAAGAAAAAAAGATGTATGTATACCTCTTTGTTTCCTCGTTTCCGACTGTCTTTGGGATTGGGACCTTTTTTGTTAGGAAAACTCTGAACTGTTCCCCTAACCGACAGTAAGGTACAAATATGCAGAGTTGGGTCGTATTCGAATACTCAGTATTCTGAAGAGTATATTCAGAATACATTTTGCCGGTATTCGAATAGTATTCGAATACATTTGTATGTTTGGTATTTGGTATTTGGCAGAATACTATTTTGCTCAGTATTCGGGATTCTATTCGAATACCGGCTTTTCGAATATTCATTATGATTCGATACCGAAAAGTATCCGAATACTAAAATTGGTATGATTTGAATAAGAAAAGGAAAGCCAAATAGGAAATAAAGAGAGTACGGACCTTTTTTTCTTTGCTTTTCAAATTTGTCATTGTTTTTTGTTTAGTAGTATTCGAATCTTTTTCGTTTTCAGTATTCGAATACCGAGTCCGGGTATTCATGTATTCGAATACTTTTTTCTTCCAAGTATTCAAATATTCGGTATTCGAATACTTTCCTTTTTTTGTGTGTTGTTATTTTAAGAGAATAAAAATAAAATTCACCAAATTGCATATTTTTAGACCATAACAGAAGAGGAAACTTTTTCTTTTTAAAATTAGGTTTTTCAATTTTAATATTAGCAATAAATAATTATTTAAATAAGGCTATATCTATATTAACAATTTTTACTAAAATAGATTTTTTCAATTTTTTTTTTAGTTTTTTTAGAAGTTTAACACCGTGTATTTTTTATATTTTTAACAGTAGAATTTACCCTTAATTTTTTTATGAAACACTCTGTAACACCCTTTATACTCAAAGCATTAACCTCAAGTCTAAAATCTCGTCATATCAGTGGAAAATACGTTTTTTTTCTTTATATATTTTGCTTTTGTATATTTTCAGTAAATAAAAACCCATTAGAACTTTACTTTTCCTGCCTTATTCTAACTTTTAAAGGTTTGCTTCTCAAACACCCCAAATAATAAGCTCAAGCTTTTCTTGATTCTTCACGGGCCAGACTTTTCACCGACAAGTTCCATCATTTTTCACACGTCGAGGAAAAAATCTAGGCCTAAAATACTAAAAACTTTTAGTTAGGCAATTAATCTTTTTTGAGCAAAATCCTGAATTTAAACCGAGCACTGGTGAGATAAAAGAACAACGAAGTGCCGATAAATCATTGAAATTTAAAATCTAGAACGGCTGAGATCTGTTTTTAATTGGTCAGAAATCACTCGTTTTTTATAATTGTGAAACGTTCCGTTTTAATTTAGATTTTTTCCATTTGCATTCAAAAAAAATACAAAAACCTATACATTTTTGATAATGCAAAAAACATTTTAAAGTTAAATTAAAAATATGCTTACGATGCTAACGATCCGACCCGTGAGTACTGTCAGCACTAGGTTGTGACGTTACATGTGACGTCATATGTTCCACAACGCTAACCGTAAGCGTGAAAAGCACGAATCAAACCGCGTGTTGGTTTGCTATGAGCGCTGTAGGCGTGATTCGGACCACGACCTTAGTGATCATTTATGACCATTCCATGACCAATCTGGAGTTGTTTTTAAATCTCAAATTTCATATTTTAGGCTGCTAAATAGATGGAGCTGTTTTAGGAAGATAAACAGGGTGGGTCAAATTCAACGCTTTTTATAGGAAAATCATGTTTCTGTTATTCAGTTCATGTTAAAATTTAAAACATTTTACTAATAAAAATAATTTTAGTTATCTAGCGTTGTTTATAATATTCATAAAAAAATATATAAAGAAAGGATTTTCATATTCATATTCATATTCATTACCTGACATCTTTAGATTAATTTGTGTCCATTTGTCATTGACCACCTAGACGCAATATTTAAAATGGCTCTAAAAATCAAATAGGCTTTAAATCTTCTTAAAACGTGTATTTTTTACCATACTCCTTTAACAAAATTACTGAAAAATAGTAATTTATGGTAATGCCGAAAATATTTTATATTTAAACTAAAAATAATTATTTTATTTGTACCATATTATTATGTATAGATACATCACCTGAGATCCTTAGAATAATGATATTTGTCCGTCCATCATGGCCACCTACATATAACAATAAAAATGGCTTTACAAAATCATGTGGGCTTTAAAACTTCTATAAACCTTTAGTGTTGATTTTGATTTTTTAACATGCGGTTTAAACAAAATTATCATTTTTTTTTTGATAATGAATTGAAATTATTTAAAATTCAAATTAAAAATATTTATTTCATTTATATTATATTATGTATACGTTACTTGAGATCCATAGATTACTTTGTGTCCATCCATCATGACCACTTAGATGCAGTAATTAAAAAATATTAAAAAATCAAGAAGGCTTAAAATATTAAGTTTTAATTTGGATTTTTTACCATGTGCATTTAACAAAATGACTGAAAATCCTTAATGTTTGATAATGCCGAAAATATTTTAAATTTAAATTAAAAATAATTATTATATTTATATTATATGTATACGTCACCAGAGATACTTGAACTAATTTGTGTCCATCCATCATGGCCAACTAGATGCAATAATAATAATGGCATTAGAAGATCAAGTGAGCTTTAAAACTTCTAAAAACGATTAATTTTGATTTGGGTTTTTTACCATTTGCATTCGACAAAATAACCAAAAACTATAAATTTTTCCTAATACCGAAAACATTTTAAATTTAAATTAAAAATATGATTGTAATTGTATTATACACTTCATCTAAAATCCTTGAATTAATTTGTGTTGATCCATTATGGCCACCTATATGCAATATTAAAAATGGCTTTAAAAAATCAAGTAGGCTTTAAAACTTCTTAAAACGATTAGTTTAAAATTGGATTTTTTTCCATGCTCCTTTAACAAAATTACTAAAAAATAGTAGTTTTTGATAATTTCGAAAAAATTTGACATTTAAAATAAAAATAATTATTTTATTTATATTATATGTATACATCACCAAAGATAATTGGATTAATTTGTGTCCATCCATCATGGCCAACTAAATGCAATAATAATAATGGCTTTAGAAAATTAAGTGAGCTTTAAAACTTCTAAAAACGTTTAATTTTGATTTGGATTTTTACCATTTGCATTTGCCAAAATGACTGAAAACTTTAAATTTCTCCTAATACCGAAAACATTTTAAATTTAATTTAAAAATAATGATTGTAATTGTATTATATACTTTACCTAAAACCCTAAGATTAATTTGTGTTGATCCATCATGGCCACTTATATGCAATATTGAAAATGGCTTTAAAAAATCAAGTAGGCTTTAAAACTTCTTAAAACGTTTAGTTTAAAATTGGATTTTTACCATGCTCCTTTAACAAAATTACTAAAAAATAGTAATTTTATTTCCGAAAATTTGACATTTAAATAAAATAATTATTGTATTTATATTATATGTATACGGCACCAAAGATAATTGGATTAATTTATATCCATTCATCATGGCCAACTAAATGCAATAATAATAATGGCTTTAGAAAATCATGTGAGCTTTAAAACTTCTTAAAACTATAAATTTTTCCTAATACCGAAAACATTTTAAATTTAAATTAAAAATAATGATTTTAATTGTAACATTTACATAACCTTAAACCTTAGAATCATTTCTGTTCATTCATCATGGCCACTTAGATGCAATATTAACAATGGCTCTAAAAAATCAAGTAGGCTCTAAAACTTCTAAAATAAGTGTTTCTGATTTAGAGTTATCGTAAAAGCTTGACCTGTCTCATTAATTCGTTGACAACCGTCATAATAATGTTGATTTGTACATAACAAAAAAACCGGTAAACATTTATCTGTTAAATATGGTGTTGCATTAGGTATCTTGAATAAATTAAAAGAGTAGTACAAACTGTTTATAACAGGACCCTTAGTTACAGTTCAACTTTTCACATATCTCACGCCCGTAGGGGCAATATACCCCCAAGTCAGCACGATTAGACAAAACTTTGTCCCGACGCATTGCGACGTTAAATTATTGCTGAGATGTGCAGTTTCTGCTAACATCATTATTTAAAAATTCTCAAGATAGTCAACGATTTTTCTTCTCCCCACTTTACGTCCTTTGAAAAATATTCGGCTTTTTGGTTATTAAAGAGAATGTAAGTTCTTATTTTATAGATTTTCCTTAATGAGTAAAATTTTCCTCATTAATTTTAGCTTTGGTGTCTTTTCTTTTCATTTAATTAGGGACAACTCACTTGGGAATATTAGTAGGAAAAGTCTACATAGGCCTTCGTTAAATTTCTAGCCTGATATAAATTAGTAAAAGATGTTGCTTAGTTATGTTGCAGATTATATAATTGCCAATTTAGTGTTATTTAGCTTGGGCAACATAGAACATAAATAAAAAACAAAACTTGCTTTAAAAAGCAAGATGTTTTGTTCTGTATATGAATGATGATGTTCTAAACACACACACTAAAAGAAGATAGTTGCAACCGTATAATCCACTTTCTACACCGTTGCTCGAAGGTTATACGTAACAATTCTAGCAGGTCTGGTTTGATAGCTGATACCTATGCATTGCATCGATTGTAGAATTATTTTTGTTTTCTTTGAACTCTGAGCCATGAGCCTGATTTTCCAGATTTTCCGCCGACGCACTTCGAGCATAGTCCGGAAGGGGGAGGTGAATTGACTAAGGGATAAACCAAGAAAAAAATATAATAGAAACTTACGATGTAGCATAATCTATTATTGAGATGAAAGTATTGATTTTGACAAGACATTAAATATATATTTATTTATTTGTCCTCTGGCTATTTACTGTTTTGGCTATTTCTTTACATAATTTTGAACTGTTGTTATCACGCTAATTTATTTAGTATCTCTATACATACATTTATGTAATGTTTTAATATTTCATTAACTCCTTGATGAGTTAAAACTTTGTCTTTATTTTAAATATTACCCTAGTTATTACATAAAATATTAAATATTATTTTAATTTTTACCTATTGGTTTTTCTAAAACAAAAAAATCGAATTTAAAATAGGGTAAGCATATTACTAAGTTATTGCCTTCTTTAATATTTTAATTTTAAATAAAAAAGCAAAAGAAGAAAGCACAAATTGAAAAACCGTAATTTTTTTCTCCATTGTATTACAGAACCCGGATGATGATCTAAAATAAATCGAACTCGGCAATAAAAAATTGTTTTTAGAATATAATGACCCCTATACCTACCTATACAGACTTATTAGTTTAAAAACTGGGTAATTTGCTTCTCTCAGTTATCATCTTCTAAAGCTCAGGCAGAGGCCCACTTGACACCCCAGGTATAAGGCGTCGTGTAAAGATAAAACGAATGAGTCTTGGGACTTAAAACAGTGATGGCGTTTAAAAAACAATAATTATAACGTGGGTTTTAACTTTTCTTAGTTTACCACTGTTTTCTCGACACCCTGTACGATCAAAATTTATTTTATTAGTAAAATATACAAACATAATCTAAAAGATAATTGCCCACCCAGGCAACTTAAAAAAATTGGTAGCAATATGAAAAATGTCCTGATTTTTCCATTTTTCAAAAAGGAACTAGAATATTTCCTAAATTTGAAGATTTAACTTAATAAAACCTATAACAAAAAAAGTGATAGAATACAAAGAAAATTAGACAAAAATATAAAATACAGGGTAATCCGTTTAAAAAAATCATAACTTTATACAGTCACACTTTTTTGAGCAACCCTGTATACATCAAAATATTTTTAAAAGATGAAGATTATGCCTAGCTATATACCTCCGAAAAAAATTATAAATGTTTTATGGATACGAGTAAATGAGCTTTGTCAGACTTCTGAGTTACCCTGTATTCCTAATATATTGTTATTATAATTACTTAAATTATTATAAAGATGTATTTGGTGTAGTATTGGTTATAATATCTATAAACTTACCTAGTATATATTTTTTTAGCCACTTGCCAACCATACGATCCAACGTGCTATGTAGGTAAGATTAATTATTTTTATTTTACCTTTCGGTTGCAGATGCCGGCAGTGAAAGTATTTTTTGTCGGTACGCTCGCAATGAAATACAATTGTGTTTTAATAAAAGAAAAAAGTATAACTTTCTAACAATAAAGTATTTTTCTGCCGCCACGTGCAAAATGAAAATATACCGAATTATTTAGTCCCCGGGCCAGTAATAAAATGCAAATTATCATAAGAACACTTTTCATACCTTCTTAGTAAGGTTTCTTTTGACGAGTCTACCATGAATACTAATACCGCCATATATGAAAAAAGGCGCTTTAACTCAGCCTGTCAATGTCAAATGTTCAGGTGTCAGACTAAGCAAATGCGTTAATTTTTTTGTCATACAAGTTTACCACAATGTTTTCGATGTAATTTTGAAACATTGTGCCAAAATTGTGGGCGTTACAGTCAAGAAACCAGCCTAGTTCGATATCCGAAACATGTGTTTGAGCCTTACTATATGGTTTTATGATTGTAACCCTTACAATTTTTGGCACAAAGTGACGCGTTCGCCCATATACTTTCGCATACGCTTTAACTGTGGAAAAGACACTCTGCTCAAGTGTTAGGAAAAATAAATTTTCTATAAGTGTCTTAGAAAAGTAAAAACATACCTTTATCTATTTAAAAAAAAATTAACGTTAAATAGAATTTGTCAATTTTGACGTTAATTTGTGTTGTTCTAACTAACCATTTATATTTTGTAACGTAAGATTGAGTGCGCAAATTTCAGCTTTGCGCACGCAAGTAGGAGTTCTAAAAGAAAATATATTATTGCTTGTAATTTAATATGTACGCAGTACAACTAGCACATATACAGGGTGCTTCCTAAGTAATGGCCAAAATTTAACTACAGAATTGCCACGGTAAAATATTGCAATTTAACTAAACTTACCTTAGTACAAAAGTTAATATTAACTAAGATACAGGGTGTCAAAATTATTTTTTTTATTTGTTTTCGATAATATTTGACACTTTTTGAATATTGTCATGAAACTTGGTATCTGGGGGTTTTCTGACATGAGCTATTTATATCCGATGTTAATTGTTAGATGTTAACTAAAGGACGCTACCTACATTAATTTGAGTTTCTCCAAAACGTCGCAACTTACTTGCGCTTACCTGTATATACCATTCGAGTAAAATATTGGATTTGCCAATGCTTTTTACACAAAAAGGTACACCTTATAAGAATTGCTCTGAAAAACTATTTTCTAGATATTCGCCATTAAGTTATTTAGTGCCTCATGATACATGAATCATTTAATGTATTTATTCATCTACTTTTTGGTTGTACTATACCACTTAAATGCAAATATCTTGAAAACGGTGGCTTAAAGCCATTCTTACAAGGTACGCTTTTTTGTAGAAAGTATTGGAGATTTTACTGGTTAACTTAAATGACACATACCAAGTAGCACAATAAAGTTGGGATGTTTTAAAGAATTCAAAGTAGTTATGGTAGCGTATTCAACTTACCACCTAAAAATTAACATTAGATACCAATAGCTTACATGAAAAACTCCTAAGTATCAAGTATAATTACAATATTCAAAATGTATTAAATATTATGGATATAATTTCAAAAAAAAAAATATTTTTGTACTAAGGTAAGTTTAGTTAAATCGCAATATTTTAACGTCGTAATTCTTCTGTTGAATTTTGGCTGTATGTACGTTTGTAGTTTACAAAAAATATTTTTAAGTTCTACATCAAACTAATATTTTTATTATTCTTTTAGAATGCCCACCCAATTCGCCGGATTGTCCAGGTAAGATATAATAATAAACTCATTTTTTAAGTATTATTAATAATTTTTTTTTTTTTACAGGTAGCCACATCAGCAATTCAGGAATACTTATTAGACCAGGTACGATGACATTAAAAAACTTAAACATAAACAGGATGATACTTAGGCCGAGTTTATAAATCAGAATTTCATTTTAGTATTAGTAATAATATTAACCTAACTTAAATTTAGAATTTTTGGTGGCAATTATTAGCTACATTTAACAAAAAATAAGTAATAAAACTTGAATAAAAAGGAGTTACCGGTTTTAACCATTTTATGGCACATAAACAATTAATGTTTTTCCTTTTTGAGTCTTAAGTTTAGAATTTTAGGGTCGTTTCTTAAGACCGGAAAATTAAATTTGATTTATAAACACTTTAATTTAAATGTATGTTCTTGAATCTTGTAACTTATGCTAATACTAATACTAAAATTAAATTTTTATTTATAAACCCGGCCTTAGTGGTAGTTGCTATTTACGCACCTAAAAACATAGCCTAAGTTTGTTTAATAATTCCCGTTTTAATTCAATTACTAATAAATACTACCATTTAAAATAAAAAGAGTGTCGGACCCACATATATTGTATAAGGTGTTCAATGTATTTTTGTCACAACCCAAAAACCAAAAGTCAGATTTTTTACTTTTCTTCGCTTGACTAGCCAAACCATGCCAACTTCGTAGTTACTAATTATATTTTTTGACTAACTTTTAGTAAAATATAGCCGAAAGCATTTCTGAATAGTGCAGCTTTTCTATGGTCAAACAATTTTTATTATCGGTTCAGTAATTTTGAAGATTAGCCCTTGCAAACAAACAAACAATTAAAGTTACAAACTTAATAATTATAAAAATGAAATTACCAAAAATAATACTAACATCAACAGAACCAAGCCGAGCAACAATGGTTTTTATCTCTTTGGTAATGTTTAAATTACCCCAATTTTAAAAATTCTTATACTAATATTAATGAGTAGTTCTCACAAATTTGCACAAAAAGGATCCCTATTATAATAAAAACATAATTTGCAATGTTTGGCAATATTATGTGTAAAATTTTAGAACACAACTAACTCATTTGAGCTTACTACGTGGTCTCCAGCTTTTCTCAATTTAAATAAAAATAAAGTGATAATAAAAATCAATCAGTTATGAAAATGTGGAAATTTGTTTTAAAAATATTAAAACTAAAGGTATTGTCATGACATGCTTGATTACAATAAATTGAAAACTTAATTGTTTCTTCTTTAACGAAATAACAAATAAAGATATTAATATGCGGTTTTAATTTTTTGTTGAAAAAATGAATTTACCATTCATAAAAAAAATAGCATTTCATTTCTGCTAAGGAAAACCAAAATTTTAAGCATTTCAAGCCGTAAAAGTTTACCCTTGCCTACACCCCTATTTTACGCCCTACAAATAAATGTGTTAAATCAAAAAGGTGCAGAACTCTTATGGCAGTACCTTGGTAATATTTATTTTTCTTACTTGTACTGAATTTTGCCTAGTAAAATGTATTTTTATACACGAATTTAACTGTTGCGCCTCCTTGTGATATAGTTAGGATCTGAAAAAATAATTTCTAGCGGTTTTCATGGAACTTTCCTTAAAAGATTTTTTTTCCAATATCCCATGACCACTACTTTCTGACATATGCTACCTATTTACTCTTAATAAAATATTCTAAATATCAAATTATAAGCTACATACATATAAACTAATTAGTAAAATATTTATTTATAGTCGGCTGCCCGAAGCACGATAAGAGCTGTATCGTGGGTAAGTAAAATAATATTTTTATATTAGCTTTAGACTAAGAAAATGTAAATAACAATGCTCCAATGCTATGAAAAGTGGCTTTCGGTATTTTTTTTCCTAATGGGCTTAACATATTCTAGGCCTCTAAAGGTGAATATTTTTAGTCAAGGTTTCAAATACCTTTTAAATTTTTATTTATTGTTTGGTATAAAAATCTGATTTGCACTTTGCAGTATGGTAAATGGTATTATCTAGTCTAAGCGGTACATCGAAAAAATAGAAAAAACCTAACAATGGTTGCAGAAAGAAAGAACATTTGTAGGTGATATGCATTCTAACATTAAATTAATTTGACTCGCGGCACTTTAATTTTCGGTCATGTTATTCCAATATGGCGGCCAGTTTATAAAAAAAAACAAAAAATTGTCTCCAATATACAAATTGCGCTAAAATTTTAGTGTAGTTATATTTAACTTAGTAAATATCAAGTATTTTATTTGTGAACCCCTTTAACTATTACATCCTATACTAAAATTTTGGATGGTACCAAGTTCCTTTCAGTTTTATATACTTAGCAGGAGCTAAAAGCTTTACAAAGTAAATATTTGATTTATTGCAGTTTCTTACATAAATTCACGTAGTTCCTCACTTATGCACCTCTATACGGTTATACTTAAGAAACCCCGAAACTTTCCACTTTGCTTGTGCCTTTAGAGTTTAAGACAGTGCCACCTGCTGCCCGCAGAGGTCTTTCCTTCTTTTTCCAGGTTTTTAGTCTCACCCCAAACAAACGTCATTATTTAGTCTTTAAGTCTTTGTGGAAACATCCAGTATAACCAAAACTGGTAAAACTCTCAAAATATTTTAGAGTTTTGTCCCCCTCCGACTTTATAAGGTTACTAAATTTTCAAAAATTTTCAAAGCCTACTTTCCGAGAAATCGATTGCAGCAGTTCCGGTGGGACACCCTGTATATGAATTGGATGGACATTAAAATTTACGGTTTTTTTCGGTTAACCGATTCTTTTTGTGTTAAAAATCGAAATTATTTAGGGAAAAACTAACCCCTAAAAACATCCAGATAACTTGAATTTTTACCATTTATGCGGTTTTTCAAATTACAGCACCGTACTTAAGTCCAGGAGCGATATGAAGCGAAGCGTGGAATCTACTATTTTATTTTAACAAAGTTACTATTGTTTAGTCCTTAAAACATATTGTTTTATATTTTATTTAAAATTTATATTTTTCTCTTTACTCTTAGAGTTACCACCATTAAATTATATCAAAACGATACCCCATATGATATGTCACATAATTTAAGAAAATATGATATACATGTAAAAATTTAAAATGGCTGCAATAGTTGTAAGTACATTTAGTTAAAATGTAATCACAAATACTTGTGATTTTAATTTTACGTCGTATATTTACAATTCACAAGCAGCTTTAAATTACCCATATATATTTGGATATATTTTTTAAATGACCGCCATTTTTGTTTAAAAAGTCAAAATCACAGTTCTGTGGGTCAAATTACTTTAATTACTAAACAAAATACGTAGGCCAAAAATCTTGCTTTCTGTAATTTTTGTCAATTTTTACGTGCCGCTTAAAGCAATTTACCCATTTCGAAAATTGCATGGAAAACTTATCCTTAAAATGCCCTATTTAAAGAGGCGTTGTTTTCTTACAAAGCATTTTTCGGAAAAGTTTTTATAAACTTTTTATAATAAAATTGACCCAGGAATGCGGCTTTAATTCTTTTACACATGATTTCGAATAATCCTAAAATAACCTTACAATTCTATAGATAACTATGCAAAAATAATTTGTTAAAGCCATACCTAAAAATAATCACTTATCTATTAAAATTAAAAAAAAAAATTTTTTTTTAGTTTTTAACATTATTTTTTTTTTTATTTAAAATTATTATTTTTGTTATACTTTTAGTTAGCCTAGAAGTTATTTTAAGGGTTTTTTAATGCAATCGTTAAGGTATGCCCATATCATATTGTAAAAAGTTTACATATAATTTGTTGTATAAATCTATTTTTATAATTAACTTTTTAATATGCAGTGTGGGTCAAATCAAACTTGCACACTTTTTCACTAACAATAAATTTTTGTTTGTTGCGCCTATCTTTTTAATTTTTAAAGAGCTTATTAATAGATGTGTTCCCTTTAGGTTTGCCAATTTTGGTCAAACACATTTAGACAGGACTGGACTTACGGGCGTTAAATACTGTATTTAACCTCGTTGCAAAAAAAATGGATTCAGCCACAATTAAGCTTATACGTTTTTCTTGTAGACAAGCTATGGGAAATAATTTAGTAAGTGCAAATCTGTCAACAATTTGAGGAATCAGGACTTATGATTATCTATGATAAATGATGTGCCCAATAAAGCATGCATTTACGTCGGATTTAACACGCAACCTCTTTTTAGTGTGCTCTAAAAATAAAAAATTGTAAAGGTATCGTGGTTCCTGGGTTAAATGCCAATGAAACCTAATAGTGAATTAATTAAAATTAAACGTATTAGCCTAATTGTAGATAAATTTGATTTCTTTTGAAACGAAGTTAAATGCATCTTTTTTGAAAAAGTCCCGTAACTTCGGTCCTGTCCGTTGACCAAAATTAGCAAACCTAGAGAAAACTTATCTATCTACCCATCTACCTATTAACCCTTTAAAAATAAAAAAGATTGTCGCAACAGGTAAAAATTATCCGTGGTTAAAAAGCTGGCAAGATCAATTTGGCCCACACTCTATGTTTTAGTAGCTATAGTGAAATAAAACAAAAAGAAAAACTTAAATATTAATTTAAAACTTACCGCAATTTTTAAAATAATATTTATGTTTATTTTCTAATGTGAGCAAATACTTTGTTTTAACCCAATTTAATTTATTATTGTAGCTTTAAAATAAACTTTTTTTTTTAGTTTGCTATCCCGGTGATCTAAGGCCAATTTGTACTGACGGTAAATATGGAAATACATTTTAACAAAATTTAGCTTAAAACCAGTTATTATTAATTTAAAAGTTTGTTTTTGTTTTTTTAATTTTTCTACATATTCAGCTTTTTCTTCCATTTTTGTCTGGTTTTTTAAAAAACCAAATTTACCAATGTTCGTTACCAATAATTTTGCACAAATTTTAAATCGTTGTCTCTTTTAATACAGTATTTGGCATATGTATTTGTTAAATTACATAAAAAAGTTTTCAAATTTTAATTTAAATAAAAACCTCTGCATATACCTTCACTCTTAAAACACGGATTAAAATTTAAATATATTCTAGTGTATAGAAGCTACATGTAAATTTACAAATTTAGCATAAGAGAAAACTACCTTTATTTAGGAACTTAAAACCAAAAATTATTTTTTATTTTTTAAAAAGTAACATAATTTACCACTTATAACGATTAGATTGAATAAAATTAAGTGTTGGTAATAATCATTTTTACCGTGTATTAAAGGAAGAAATAAAATTCTGTTATTCTTAAAGTATTTAAATACATTTTAGGCCACATAAACACTAGACGTAAACTTACTCTTTTTTGATTTAATAAGGTCTTAATTTTAAAGTTCTTTTAAATTTAATGGTCAATATAACTTTCGTCTTATAGAAAACATCTTTACTGTACACATTTTAACTTTACTTTTATATATCCTATATTTAAATTACTCCTATAAAAAAATCTTGTAAATTTTCTAGTTTATTTTTAAATATTTTTTAAGACGTAAATATAAATAAAAAGAATCTAGAGAAAGCGTTTTCTATAAGACAAAAACAAAGTTAAAAAAATAATCACAATGAATTTATAAATTTTGGCCTCATCAAACCAAACAAAAAAAAAATATTTTACGTTTTTTATTTTAGGTAACTTAAATTTTTTTAAAGATCTTAACAGTAACAGATATTTTATTTTTGCAATACACAAAAATAAGGCTCTCCGCACATGGGTCGGTGAAACAGCGACCAAGAAGCGATTTTTACAGGATTCGACAGTACGTAGGCATATTAGCGTCTCCGATCTCAGCAATCCACGTCCTTTAATAAACAAATACATTACAGAAGAGTTTTGTATTTTGTTTACAGTGTGTGATTTATATTGTGATTGTGTCTGGCTTTTACCCGGGAAAATGAGTGTTACGTCAGAAAATTTTTGGACCAAAGATGGATTTCTTTATTATTAGATTTGTGCAGAAATTTAAAAACGTCTTGTACTTTATAACTATAGTTTAAAATAATTTTTCCGTAAAGATTACAGAAAAAGAGCTTGAAATGAAAAAGCAAAAGAGGGCTCTATTATGGCACTCTTTGACCCGGTGAGATAATCCAAAGGGGTAGTTTTGCCCCGTCGCGGTCGGATTCGGGGAATATCGGCGCTCTCCGATCGACATCGGAGCACCATATATGCTCTTCGTTGCCTTGCCAATTGTTCTTCTGACAATACTCTGAAAACAGCATATTTTGGTATGTTCCATCCAGTAGCCACGTATGCTATTCTAGCATGGGGGCATGCTCCACACAATAAAGAGATTGTTTGCTTTGCAAAGAAGGGCAATTAGAATAATGGGGGATTGTGTTACAGGGATGACTGTAGACTTGTTTTCTCAAGTATGGGTATACTCACCTTACCATCGGTATACATTCTTGAAAATCTGTTGTGGGTTCAAAAGAATAAAGACCAGTATAGGGTTCATAAGGATATCCATAATTATGAGACCAGAAACATGAACAAATTAGTCCCAATATATCAACGCTTAACAAGGTGCCAGAGTGGTCCAGGGTTCCTGGCTGTTAAGTTTTACAACAAGCTACCTACCGGCTATTCTGAATTACCATATTCCAAGTTTAAAAGTAAAATCAAACAAAAATTAATTTCAAAAGCATTTTATTCAACTGAAGAATTCCTAAACTCTGACTTCTAAAAAATGTGGTCTGAGTAGGAATTTCTATATATATATATATATATATATATATATATATATATATATATATATATATATATATATATATATATATATATAGGTAGTCCTTGACTAATTTTAATATGTAATACTTTACTTTTAATATTTTAGCTATTTTTGTGTACATTTGACTTGTGTAAATACTGTTTGTATGTTGACACCAGTAAACTGATTTGATTTGATTTGATTTGATTTGACATATGATTTCATTGGCTGAGAATATAGTAAAAATTAATAATAAAAATATTTGCTTGTCTGTATACGGGTGTCGCCACTTTAAACACGAATATTGGTGTATATACTGTCGAAAGCTCGTCGAATCTCGGTCTCGTCGCTATTTTACCGATCCATGTGCCTAAGGATTATTTACAACACTTAATTTAGTTATTTTAGTTCGATTTAATTGCTATACAAAGTAAGTTGTAAAACAATGTTTTATTTTTGATTTTTAAAAGCTTTTTATTTTAAACTATAATATATCTGTTTATTTTAACCAAGATGTTATAATAATATTTTATTCAAAGTTTTAAAATAAAAAAGCTTTCTGTAATATTAAATGTTTTAATTTGTATCTACCTCGTATTCGCTAGAATTTATTTAAACTTTGATCAATGTTTTCTGAGTATAAGATGTATGTAGAGATATACAGGGTGTCTCAACTCTATTTATACACAATAGCTTCGCCCTGTACAAGATACAAAATAAACTTAAAATAAAAATGTTTATTCGATACACTCTTTTACTGACAGTAATAGTTATTATAACAGATGTATAAGAAACATATTTTTTTATCGTCAAGTGGGTTTTTTAAAAATGGAACATCCTGTATATTCACCAAATTTTGATTCTTTATTAATTTCTACATCAAAAATGTATAACACACTATACGCCAATTATTGGTTTTTAAGATATCAACAGTATGCTGATATACTCAGTAAGGATTAAATGTGAAAAAGAAAATAATATTTTGATTCTAATTATTTTAAAATAGTTCTGTCACTGTCAGAATGCCAAAAATATATTATGATGTAATTAGTTACCTTTCATTGTAAGAACTACTAATAGGTATATCAGCAATTTAGTTAATTTTAGGCACATATGTATTTACTGAATTGTACTAAAAACCAGCAATACGTCAACAATGACAGGTTTTTAGTTTAAGTAAGTAAATATGTATCTAAAATAAAACTAAATATGTGACTTACTTATAAGGGGTTCTTACAATGAAAGGTAATTAATTTCATGATATTATATTATTTGTAACTATGACAGTGACAAAATCATTTTAAAAAAAATAAATCCATATTATTATTTTTTTCTATACTTTTAATTGTTAATCAGCATAACAGCATACTGTTGGTATCTCAAAAACAAAAAATAATTGACATATAGTGTGTCATATAGTTTTGATGTAGAATTTAATACAGAGTCAAAATTTGTTTAAACATAGAGGGTGTTCCATTTGGAAAACCTACTTGACAATAAAAAGTCTGTTTTTGAGACACCTTGTATATCAACTGATACTGTCAGTAAAAGAGTGTATCTAAATAAACATTTTGTATTTTAAGTTTATTTTTGTATCTAGTACAGGGGCGAAGTTATTTCGTGTATAAATACAGTTGGGACATCATACGTATTTTTTTAAACAAATACAATATTTTCTACTAAGTATAACATTTTTTTTTAATTTTGAGTTTTGCCAATAAACATACATTGGAATTCAAAATAATAATACGTCAGGTAAAAAATCTAAATTATATTAATAAAATTAATTTTATTTTATATGTGTTATTAATTTATATTTTTTTTCAGGGTACCCAGGCACTCTATTGACTAATTTTAAAAAGTGATTCTTAAACAATTAAAAAAACTGCCAAGAGTTAAAATTTTGGAATAAAATTATCTTGTATACTTATTTAGATATTTTTACAAAACTAAGAGATAAGAGATTTTACCTAGATAGAGGCTTAAAGTTTGTCCGTAGAGTTTCTGACCACCCTATTGAAGATCCATGAAATAATAATAAAAACTATTTATACCTAGCGGCGCACCACAAACATCTCAGTCTCTGTGCAAAAAAAAACATGTTAT
Organism: Listronotus bonariensis; assembly: GCA_014170235.1. Classification (NCBI taxonomy): domain Eukaryota; kingdom Metazoa; phylum Arthropoda; class Insecta; order Coleoptera; family Curculionidae; genus Listronotus; species Listronotus bonariensis. The sequence continues at coordinate 18,558 of JACEGR010004814.1, read as the reverse complement.
CATTATAGATAAACAGTTAAATAAGCATTTTATTTTGGACATGATTCTGCAAAAAATCCGTATGTATAATTTTACCGGCACACCATTTTTTTTTTTTTTTTTTTGATGTGCACCTGACGCGAGGAGGGTGTGTTTTTCGACCCTTCCATTTTGAGTAAATTGCAAAAACGTAAAAATGGTGCAAATTTTCTCTATTTCTTATCGTTTTTGCAATTTATTCAAATTTGGAGGGTGCACGGCCCCAACTGACTTAAAATTCGAATTCAGCGGGTCGAAAAACATGTCTGTAGATAGGTCGCGTCCGCTGTACAAAAACTTTTTTTTTGTGCACAAAAATTTTTGTGTTCTGGTTCACTAGTCCAAATATGACACAAGAAAATTCTGTACACCGGACGCTAACTATCTAGGGGCATGTTTTATTAACCCGCTGAATCCGAATTTCAAATTAGTTGAGGTGGTACACCTTCCAATTTTGAGTAAATTGCAAAAAACCGTAAGAAGAGCAAAAAAATTTTACCCATTTTTTACAGTTTTTTCCAATTTACTCGAAATTGGGACCCGTACGGCCTAAACTAACTTAAAATTCGAATTCAGATTATCTCTTCCGTTTTTTAAATAGTATTTCGCATTTATTTTCATTGCAAAAAATTACGCAGGCTTAATTTAATAGGTCTACAAATTTTTAAAATTCCATTTTTACTAGCTGCTAAGATATGACAACACAACATTTTAGGTAAAAGTTTATATGCGCTCAAATATCTCTAAAACCATTTAAGCTGCGTTTACAAATTTTAATATTAAAGGGTGTCTGGGCAAGTAGAATTAAATAGTGATACTGTCATTGTTGCCAGATTTTTAGTTTTGCGCCACATGTAATATTTTGGTATTTTAAATGAAATGCTTAATTTATTTTTATTGCAATAAAAGGAGCGTACCAACTTTAGTAACATTCCAAATTTACTAGTTACCGAGATATGATAACACCGCAATTCTATTAAAATTTGGCAACAATGCTGATATCACTGATCAATTAAGCATGCCGAAAAACACCCATAAATACCTAATCTTGTAATCAAAACTTTAGGAATTTTAATGGCCTAAATTACTTTTTGCGAAAAATGAAGTGTATCATATCTCAACAACTAATAGAGGCAGAATTTTAAAAATTTGGAAACTTACCAAATATGATCCGACAAATTTAATGCATTAAAAATAAGGCAATTTTATTTAAGAAACTGAAATAAATACGTGTAGCACAAAACTGGAAAATCTGACAACAGTACCGATATTACTATTTAACTCCACATGTCGAAACAATCTTGGATACCAAATTTGGTAAATGGAGCTTTAGCGGTTTTAAAGATATTTAAAAGTTGCGGTACTTTTTACTAACCCAGTATATAATATCAGACAAGATGTCAAGTTGGTAAATTTTTAGAGATTTGCGACGATTGCTAGAGGTACTTTTGCTTTATTTAACTTTTGGCTCACAAAATAAAAGTTAACTTTCTTGTAAAAGGTAAAAGTAACAGTCAAAAAAGTGGTATTTTTAAACTTTTAAAAAGTCAAAAATGTCAGCATTACATACTTGGATGTAAATTAATATTTTTTAAATATTATACCGCTTTAGTAATAGATACCGAGGCGTTTGTGGTGCGCCACCTTATACAGTGTGGTCCCTAAGTAATCGGCCAAAATTTAACAGAAGAATTGCGACGTTAAAATATTGCGACTTAACTATACTTACCTTAGTACAAAAGTTGAATCTAACTGGAAAACACACGGAAAAAAATCGAAAGGCGTTATGTGCTATAAGAGTGTAGCGCAAAAATTGTGTTAAATATGTTTATTATTGACGTTCTGAGGATAATTTCTGTCATTAATAAAAATCAAAGAGTCCTAAAGTTTTGTAAGTGAATGATAGTGGCTTACAGTAACCATTTATGAATCTTGACTACATTATAGTAGTATTAAAAACGGTAACATGAAGTTCTGCTACAAAAGTATTAAATACTACTACACATTATTTATAAATAAATAAAATAAATATCAATTGTTTCCAAGTTTACTTTTTACAAATGTTGTGGATATTGTCAATGTATAAAAAAATAAAAATTAAAATATATATACATATACATACATTTACTCGCACATACATTAAACCATTTAGAAAAAAATAAATACATTAAAATGTATATACAAAAAAATAAAACATAAATATAAAACTTAAAATTAAAAATTGCTACAAAAACGGGGCGAGTTTTACTACAACGTGCTTCTGGGGCCTATAGTGCTACACATAGTAACTGTGTAGGGTACAATTGCATAAATATTTACCAGATATTTTTCCGAGCCTGGGTGTCAGAATTCAAAAAATAGTTTTTAATTTTTTAAATAATATTTAATTCATTTTGAGTATTGAAATTAAAACTTGGTATTTACGGGTTTTTAGACTTGTGCTATTTATATCTTATGTTAATTTTCAGGTGTTAACCAGACGACGCCACCTACTCTACCTGAACTTCTTTAAAACGTCGCAACTATAGCCATAACTACAACTTTCCCATTATAAACGAATAAATTAATGTATTTATCCATATACTCTTTGGTTTGCACTAAACAACTTAAAAGCAAATATTTTAAAAAGAGTGACTCAGAGCCATTTTAACAAAGTACACCGTTTTTATGTAGGAAACATAGCAGAATCTACTGGTTTACTTAAATGGTGCATACAGAGTAGCACAAAAAAGTTGGGACTATTTAGAAAAATTGAAATTATTGTAGGGTATTACCCAAAAATTAACAGTAGATATAAATAGCTCATGTCAAAAAGTTTCTGGATACTAAGTTTTATTACAATATTTCAAAATTTATCAAATATTACTGAAATAGTTTGAAAATATTTTTTAACCTTAACACCCTGTATCTCAGTTGATATTAAATTTTGTACTGAGGTAAGTTAAGTTAAAATTGCAATATTTTAACGTCACAATTCTCCAGTTAAATGTTGCCCCATTACTTATGAACCACCCTGTTTAATTTGTTGCTTATTTAATTAGTTCTATAAATTGTTTAAACATTTATAATATTTTTACAGTAACAGGCATACCGTCCATAGAAACAACAGGTAATGTATTAAACTTTTTTTGAATATACATCCCTTTTATTATTATTATGTAAACGTGTAATAAAGTTTGTGATCAGATGAAACAATATAAATTTTAGTTGAATATTACAGAACGGACCTAAATTATTTAAAAGTAACCAAGTAATAGCTACTTTAAAAAGTATTAAATCGTAATTACAAAAATATGTATAATATGAAAGTAATTCAAAATTCTCTAAAAAAAAAAGAGAATCTCAATATGAGGTCATGACTTGATATTTCAAAAACTTTTAATTTTAAAGATCTTTCTATGTTGTATTTTGTTATATTTTTAAAATGGTGGTACTTTGCTTTAATATAGTTTTTAGATTTTTGGACTGCCCTATATATCCTGGAATTTTTAATGAAACTAACCACTGCTAATATGTTTTATGGATTTTCTTCCTTATATTTAAAATTATTAAAACAAAAAGTGTATAGTTTTAAAGCTCCAAATTTTCTTGCTATAAAAGATATTAAAAATTAATAACCTTAATAAAAAAGAACTATAATAATATTCTGTACTTCTAATTTTGGCTACTAGCATTGCCTACAGTTTAGGATCATTTTAATCCTAAAAAGAAAAAAATAACTTAATAAAATAAAAAAGTTTCAAATTCCTTTTATCTTTCCTGAAGCTGTTATGTTTTAAAAACACCGACAACTTAAATATTCATTTAGTTTATAACACGTATAGTCAGGGAGGTAGCAAGGTCGGGACAACAATAAATTTAGGTTGACTAATTTTTTGATATGTTGTTCCCCCGCCTCATTCGAATATATGCTCGGATGTCTGGCTGGCGGTAGCGACTGCGTTGGCACCCAGCAGTGACCTTGACATTTAAAGTTGTTGTCACCTTGACATTTAAAGCTGTTGTCACCTTGGCATTTAAAGCTGTTGTCACCTTGACACTTAAAGCTGTCACGGATATGTCAAAAAATGCATTACTTAGTAAATAATGTATTATCGTTTTAGGTTTTTTTAAATATTCCAAACGGTTCAGAAGTTAGAAGGGGACGTCTGTATAATTAGCAATGATAAAAATCTAAAGACAAGACATTGAAAATTCGGTTTTTCAAATGTTTTTTAAATCTTGGAATATTACCTGTACAGGTAGGATGCGAATTAATAAACGCAACCACTACCGCCAGCCGACAGCCCAAGGTCTATCGAGAGGAGGAAGGAGAACAACATATCAAAAAATTAGCCAACCTAAAATTATTTTTAAAAACGTTGCTACCTCCTACACTGTTATTAATTTATTGTGATTTAAAAAAGTATGAATATAAGGGATTCAAGAAACATCTTTGGTTAATTTCCTAATAACTTTTAATTAACTGATGATGGGTTTTTGCCGAAAGCATTTAATTTCTCCTTAATTGCCCTCGGAGTAAACTTTATTGCACCGGGAGCAAACACAATATTTTTATATTTGAACTAAAAATATTGCAAACTGATTTCAAATATCAGTACGTACATACACTTCCGAGTAATCCGATTTCAATATCTAATGGTATAAGGAATTTATAATAACAATCATTAACCTTAAATTTTTTATTTTCAAACTATTTAGGCAGGCCGAAAACATTAGATTCTTAATCTGATTAGTCGGTCCGACTTAAAAATGTCTACATTGTTATTGGTTGGGACATTTTATATTTTGAATACAATGACAACGTAGAAATTTTTAAATCGGACCGACTAATCGGATCAGAAATTTGATATTTGCGGCCGGCCTTATGGCTAACGCTGTTAAATTAGCGGTAACATTGCTGACATAAACCTAATGTTTAACGTTAACGAATGCTCCGGGAGCAATAAAAACGCCCGAAGTTTTTGACGACCCATCTCTATTAATTACTCTTATTTGTAATTAAAATATTATAGCACTTAACTTTGCTAAGTAGAATATAAATAAAAATTAAAACAGTGTATTTTTGTAAAACTACAAAAAATATTGGGGGTAACTTTAATGCTAAAAATTTCCTAAATGTGTTGGGTTTTCTATTTTATTATTTTACTTTTTATACTAAAATTAAACTTTTGCAGGATCCCAGTCAACAACTGAGTACCCAGGTAATATACTTTTTAACCATTTATATAAAGTCATAAGTCAGGTGATTCTACTAACCAGAATAATTTTTAAAAGAAAAATGTCATTAACAGGAAAAAAATTAAAATTGTTTACTTTTACCCTAACATTTATACACTTCTACTTTTTAGTCAACAACTGTAATTTGTTTAGTTTAATTTATTTTATAGTTGTATTGTAAAAAGATACGAAAATCAAAACTACAGGCACATATACTTATTCTTTAGGCAGTTTACATATATTATGAAAAATACCTTAATTACCTACTTAAACCAATAAAATATTTTTTTTATTGTGGTGACCAGGGTTAATGACTTTAAACTTAAACCAATGTAATACATTTTCTGTTGTTTATCTCATATGCCCAGTATACCTACAAAGGTTGTCATTAATTTTCCAACTTTTTAGGTAGTTTTTTGGGAAAACTATTGCAATAGTGTTCTAAGGCTCAAATATAATGAACAAACCAAACTTACTCTACTTTAGAGGTAGTAGACAATGGTTTGTTTTTAATAACACTACTTTCTTGAATTACCATTGTCTTTATTTTTAATTGATACCCTACGTTTTGGATGGCATCTATCTTTGACCATTTTTAGGTGATAAATTTTGGCAAAAGATGGTAACCTACCGACTAATGGTATGAATATTTCTAAAATTTATTTTGCCAAGACAGTCGTCGGTGCATTTCTAGAGCTGATCTGTTGTTTTCCTGAATTGGGTAGTCCATAAAGGGGTGGAAGTTTAGTATTGTGCGGTGCTAAAGCTCTTCTGTTTTCGCCAGTAATTTTTTTATGTTTTGCTAATGTTCTATGGATTTTCTTTTTGATAAACTGGGATCTTAATAAAGCGATTTGTATTTTACTTTTAAAAAACGTCCCTAATTTTTTGATTATAAGTAAATTGCATTAATTATTACGGTGGCTGTTTCTTTGTCAGCTGAAAGAATTTTGATAGATTATTTTGTGAGTTTTTAAGTGCTACTAAATTATTTTAACTAATATTAGTGTGGTTGTTTGGTCGAAAGTTGTTTGTTTGAAAGAAAACAATCTACAAATATAAATACCGGACAAAAACAATTAACTTAAACAAGACTAAACAAAATCAAGTATTTATGACTATTTCGTCTGTTAAAGAAACTTCGAAAAAATTAAGTTCAATATCAAAACAGAATTTAAATATCGGGGCATTATAAAGAGACTTTTTGCAAACATGAGACCTGGCAGCAAATGTGAATGTGGTAAATAATATGGTAAAAAAAACAAAAGTCTTTTTAAAAATTAAAATAAAGGAACGAGGTAAAACGCCGAGATCGGAGGACCAAATATGCATGGTCAAAACATTACCTCATCCAATTTTCGAAGGCCAAACTTATTCATTAGGAGATAAAGAAAGATATTTTAAAAAGCTGCTGTTATATAAAAGAACCATAATGTAATTAGAAAGCCTGGTATCGACATACAAATATTTGACAACGCGGTTGCTAAGTAGTGAAAAATCGGCCAAGCTTCGAAGAACGGTGAACAATGCATAGTATGTAAAACGTAGCTTCTTAAGAGTAGTTTTATAATCACTTGAAAACGATTGGAGATAGATGCCATTGGAAACGTCGTATATCAGTTGAAATAAAGACAATGGCAATCCAAGAATGTAGTATTAGTGCCGGATCAAGGTCAAGGTATTTTTTTAATTAAAGAAAATATTAAATTTTGCGTCCTTTTGATCTGAGTGGAATAGAAAATGCATTGTTTAAAAATTGAGGATCTGAAAAAAGTTTCTCCTCAGGTTCAAAGACAAAAATACTAAAAATAAAAATTGTAAAGACCAGAAAAAAAAGTTCTTTACATTAAACTTTCACACCCTTTTCTCATTTTGTTTATCTCTCCATGCATACTTTCGATAAAACCACTACCCAACAATTTAGGAATACCATCTCTTGAGTTTAATAGGTGAGTCCCAGATCGTTGCTCTTGATATATCCAAATCTTTTGATCAGGTCTGGCAAGCCGCACTTCTTAATAAACTTCCCTTCTATGGTCTTTTAACTAAACTCTTTACTTGGCTTTTTAGTTATCTATCTAATCGACGTATATTATTTATTGTGGACGGCCATTCTTCAAGCTTTCACCAAGTAAATGCAAGTGCCTCAGAGCTTAGTACTGGCACCAACATTGTTTCTTTTCTTCACATTCACGACCTTTTCTCGTCTACATCTAACTCCATTTATTGTTTCGTCGACGATAGTACCAGTCACTCCAGTTTTCAGGTTCCTTAACCCATCACTATACTTTATTTGAAAAACAAACGCAGAGCGATCTAGATATCTCTTACGCAGGATCTTAATTTATTATTGGATTGGGGCGCCAAAAATTTTGTACATTTTAATGCATCCAAAAACACAATCACGTTTCTTGTCGCGAAAAGAGTCATCAAATATTCATCCTGGACTTGTGAGCGGCCAAGCTTTACAGAACAAAGACACCTTTAATCTTGTAAGCGTTACATTTGAAAGTAACCTTAACTGGCATAAACACATTGTATCTATAGTCACGGCAGCTTTAAAAAAGCTTAGATTTCTCTTTCGAGCCAAAAGTATTTTTCCCCTTCTAATTTATACACTTTATAAGTGCCCAAATTTGACCTCCCTTGGAATTTCTCATATCTGGGATATGGCGGCCCCCACAACCCTAAGCCTTCTTGATTCCATTCCAAGAAGAGCTATTCGTCTCATTAATGATCCTTCACTTACAGAAAGTCTCCCTTTTCGTGCCCATTGTCGGGCAGTGGGATATTTTATCGCTCTTTTATAGGAATTTCCATGACTTCTGCTCTAAAAAATTGTCCACCATAATTCCTCCACTTACGGTTCCCAACAGAGAAACATGTGGTGCTACGCGTATGTATCCCTATACAGTCCAACTGGACAACTGGACAGGACCTAAACTTTTCTTTTGCTCGTTCTTTTATCCTTTAAGTTTCTAAAATATGGAACCTGCTGCCTGTGGACGTCTTTCCTTCCCCCCAAATCTTCAAGTATTTAAGTTCCGTGTCAACAAACTCCCACTTATCTTGCTTAAGACACCTACGGTACGTTGGTATTTAGGCTTTTAGCCTTCGTGAATTGTCCAAAGATTAAAAAAACCTACCTTCACTTTTTTCTCACCTTCATTTGCGCCCTTCCCGACCTGGAGCTAAAGCGATCGCTTTACCGCTTTATGCTTGATCCGGCACTGAGTAGTAATATTGGAAACTTACCTTAGTACACAAGACGATAATTTCGGAGATAACAACACTGATCTGAAAAATAATAAGGATAAATACAGCAAAAATGACAATAACCCCTACGTGGGCACTGCGCAGTACACTTGTGGGCATGCGCACTAAAAATTACAGACTAGCGGAAAACAAACAACAGGACCGGGTTTGGAAATTTGGTAAACGAGGGTTTTTGGGGCGCTAATCACGACTTTTTTTGGAAACGTTTCGTTCTCGAGATATTCATCATCAAAGTTGAAATTCAATTCTTAGTTTCACTCTATTCCGCCTTCTTTTTGCACAAAATTCTTGATATAACACCTAACAGGCACACAATATTATATAAACATCTTTAAAAAAAAACTTTTTTTAGTTATTTTACACGTTTTTTCATTAAATTCCAAATCTTTTACCCCTAAAACGCTACAACCATGCATACACCTATGTGTATAATGGTTTCAGACATGGCGACTTGATTTAAAGCAAACTTTTTATATTAATAAAGAAAGGCTAAAAACCAATAAGAAAAACATGTTTTAATAATTAATGGTTTAAAAACTAAAAAACACGCTTTTATATGCAACCGAACTAAAAATTAGAAAATAATTTTTCATTAAAAAAAATATTGTCATTTCATAGTAAAAAGCGTGGGGTGCATTTTACTATTTTTTCATAACTTTTCCATCATAGATATTGGCAAATATAATAATTATAACATTTAATATATTAAACACCCCACGCTTTTTACTATGAAATGACAATATTTTTTTAATGAAAAATTATTTTCTAATTTTTAGTTCGGTTGCATATAAAAGCGTGTTTTTTAGTTTTTTTAAACTATTAATTATTTTTCATTTTTAGTTTTTGCTACTCTTGACAAAATGGCGAAAAAATTTTTTAGTGAACAAGAGTAGCAAAGTTTGTAATGTTTCCAACAGATTGCAACCCACTAAAAATTTCTTCTCCATTTAGTAGCAAAGTTTGAAATGTTGCCAACAGATGGCAACCCAGTCAAAGTTTGGAATGTTGCCAACAGATGGCAACCCACTAAAAATTTCTTCTCCATTGAGTGGCAAAGTTTGAAATATTGCCAACAGATGGCAACCCAGGTGTTGTTTTTATAATATAATGGAATTTTTTTCCTGGCGATTAAAAACAAGATAACGGGATACTTTTTGCAGATTATTGCATTGTCATGGGTCATTAATAAGTGTGCAAAGTTTCAAAGAAATCGAATAGCTGGAAGTTGGTTAAAATTAGGCTCAAAGATTCCGTTACATAGATAGCCAGATTGATAGATAGATAGTTACAACCCAAGTTAATAAAAGCGTGTTAAAAAGGGTTTTTATAGTTAAATAAAATATTGTGTGCTAATTTAGTGTTACATCAGTAACTTAGTGCAAAAAAAGGGAATTATAGTAAAAATAAGAACAGTTTGGCCATGATGACGAATATCTCAAGATCGAACCGTTTCCGAAAAACAAAATAGATTCGTGATCAGCGCCCCAAAAAACCAAGGTATAGCAAATTTTGTCAAAATCGGAGTTGCCGCAACTTTCTAGACAATTACCGAATTTTGTTTCTTGGATATATACACATATTTAAATATTTTATTTTAAGTTTGTACTCGTCTTCCATAGAAGTCCCTAAAAATTAAACCGGTTTAGATATTGGGTACTTTTTTTTGTCTTGTATAATTTAGTATACGAGAGTGCTTTGAAGCACTAATCTCAACTTGAATTTTGTTTTTTGCTGGACCCTCTTTGACTAAACCTTAAAACTGCACAATATTTTTTGCGTTATTATCTTTCTTCTTAAAACTACTTTGACACAAACAAAACTAAATCAATTGGTATTTGATTTATTTTTATCATAAAACCAATTAATTTTGGTGTAACTAGTTTGAGGACTCAATTTATACACTGTTATTTCACTTTCGCTGCCGTAGCAGTTTTCGTTCAGTTAAACTTGGCGTGTTGTGCCATTTGTAAACGCCGTTGCCTCATTTGACTTGATTCACGGCGTAAACACTTGAGTATTAAAATTTGCTACTCCAATTCAGTCCTTCTCAAATGGGGGTGACCAAATATGATTTTCCTTGGTGTAAACACGTCGGACTTTTTTAGTGGACCAAAATGACAGCCTTGATCTTTGACAGTGCGCATTTCGATGAAAAAGACGTTGAAATTCGGTCTTAACCTAATAATTTTGTTGTTTGTTTATATTTTTTTTGCACTCTTTCCGCGGTCTTCGAGTAGTGCGGTTCATCGTCTACGTAGAGGTCTACATAGACTTCCTGGGTAGGCGATTGAAGGCATCGTACGAGCGTAGCTGTACCCTTGGGGATCGAGAAAAGATTCACGCTAAATTGGGGCTTCTTTCTTCTGGGGCTAAGCGCTGTGAGTGAAGATTCCTAAAGCCTGAAGTTTTTACGTTGTGGTGTTGAACACATGGTGTCCTCGTATGGTCGAGGAGGTGCGCACGCCTGCGGAAACACGTCAGGAATGAAAGTGACGGTTATGCGCGATACCAGTAGCAGCCGCTGGCTAGATAGTCGCAATTTATGCATTGCATCGAAAAGTACAATAAGTATTACCAATTAAAAAGTGAAAAGCTCGGGAGCCACCAGGGGCACAGGCCCGACTTACTGGAGACTCCTACCCAGAATACAACCCCCTCTCACAGAGGGACGTACTGGCAATTGGACCTTCGGGGACCTAAGCCACAAACAAAGAAATAACAACAACAAGTTTATTTAACAAAGTGATACCTGGTGGAAGTTAATTTAAGAAGTCGTTTTTGTATTATCTGGATTTCAAACAATTGGTTCCTATGTGGCCAGGTCTAAACTGTACAAGGTGTTTCAGAATAAGAAGGTTTTCTTTAAAAGTGTAAATTCTTAAGTGATTTTAAAAACCAAAGTAGAAATAAACTTATGTCCTTATAGCTTAACGTTTGTGAGACAAAGTGGTATATTTAAAGCTACTGTCATAGTAAGTTGGGTAAAAAAATCGTTTATTTTAAAATGTACTTATATTTTTAAATCAAAACTTACGAATTTTTTTAAACTCTCGTCACTAGAGGAATTGAACGTATTGTTTGTCTTATAAAAGATAAAAACTCAATGCTACTGGGCGATATAAATGGTGGTAAGGCCTGTTGATAATCAAAATTTAATATATACGATTAATTTTTTAAAAGTTAAGCTATACCAGCATTTCGGCAACAGAAAAATTTAAATTTTGGTTTCTTACAAACGGTTTTCAGGAAAGTCGTTTGGTTGGTAGGGTATAAAAACCAGAAGATTACGTTTTTTTTCCACCTTTAGTGATATATTCTATCTTGTTTAATAAATAAACATTTTGTAATTTAAAATTTCAAACTAACATTTTGGATAAAATATTTTATTTTATATTTAAATTTTCGTACTAAAAGACATAGCACAACATTCTGCTAATTTTTAATATTGCCACCATAGATTATTTATTTAAGAATTGCTAATATTTATTGCGAATGGGCGAGAACAATTTAGGTTGGGCGCATGCCCAACCGCGCCCACCGCCACTGGTATTTTGTATAATTGGCGTTTGTCAGACATCTTGGTAAGGTCGGGTTTTGTTAGACAAAAAATAAAATTTGCCTTAATTTTATTGTAAAATTTAGAAAGCACAACCTGTAGAAAGTTGACTATGTTTAAACCGATATTCATTTTTTAAACTGTCTTAAAAGTGTTCGTGTGTTGGGCAGTAGCGCTTTTAAAATTTTAAAGTAAATAAATTATTGTAAGTAGGTTTTAAATAATAAATACCATTTTTTAGGTTCTACCTTAAATTGGAATGTATCAACTATTTATCCCACCTGGCCTGGTCCAATAGTACTTCCAGAAAAAGATCGCAACGTCACCATTGGTGTAGTTGTAACGATTACGGAAGGTGACAACACACCAGTTTTGGCTCCAATGATAAATGAAGACCTACAGAAATGGTTGCTAAGAAACCCTAATGGACACGTTGTTATTATAATTGTTAATGGAGAGTCTTTGTATCCCGATTGGTAAGACAATTTCAGTTTTCTATTATCATTAATATTTTTTGAAGGGTCCCAGCAAACACTAATTGCCGGCAATATACATTTTTCCTATTGGCATTGATGGTAGAGCATTGGCAATTGGTGGCAATATTATGACGACATCTAATACGCATTAAAAAGTTAATCCTAAATAAACACTGTATAAGCATAGTGTCTATCTTAGTCCATTCTTTGGATATTTAGAATATATTCTTTGTTTAGTTTTTATGCTCAAAGATTATCATGAGCAATTTTCTTTACTCTATTTTTTTTAGATATTTAGATAAAAAAATTATGTAGTCTTTGTCAAAAATTTTGTACAAAATATATTTTTTTTAGATTTTTAGTTTAGTTTTTGGATTCTTAGAATATTTTTTTTTATTAACGATTTTGATATCAAAGAAAATGTAAACGCTCATATACTGTTAGAAAATGCCCATATCCATTAGCTTGCACATATATACAAAACATATCAACAAAGATAAAGAACGGTAAGAGAACTGAGGTAAGACTGGTGGTCTATTTAAAAAAATTATCATCGGACCACTGATCATATATGAGTCAGGTTAAATAACACTCAAATATGTTAAATTCTAACACTACAACTAATTAACACATCAATAAACATCAAAAGAAATGTCTACAAAAAATAATAAAGTGGTTTATGGGTCAGAAACACAATGTAATATAATGTCAGCACTGGTATTATTTATTTCTTTATTTACAACTTCATTATTTTGCGTTTCGTCACCATTTTCGTTTATTTTTCGTCTAATTTTTTGCGCGCTCCAAAGAACCAGGTGTTGAGCTTCGATCTAAGACGTTTTTGATTTGGAGTACCAATAACATCATTTTGTAAGGCAGTATCAGCTGTTTCTATCTGTTTATTTAATACTTCATTTTGGAAATCAGTGACTTGTGTTTTTGTTGGAGTCCTTGAAACCTTACTTCTGGGTTTAAAGACGTCTTCTGAATTATCAATTGTAGAAGAATTTATTTTACCAGATACCTCTGAATTATTGACCAGTCCTGGTATTTGTTGTTTACCTTTCTTGGATTTATTCTTATCAATATAGGTTTTTATCTCCTGGTGTTTTTTTACAACATCGATACCAATAATTTTGTTTATTTCTTTACTAGAAATGGATCCAATGGAATAATGTCTAATAATTTTTTTTGTTCTTTATTACTTGATGAACCGCCACTATCGGTACGCCAGTTTCCCAATGTTAAGTAAACTAATTAAAATGTATACTTATTTTAAAATTCCCAAAAATGTATATTTTTAAAATTCCCAAAATGTAAACTTTTTATACTAGGTGTTCTGAGTGTCTCTGTTAATCTCAGTTTACGTACTCTATTAATATTTCATTTAATCTTTTAAGGAAAGCGGTTGGTGTTTTATTGCAATTGGTTGCATTGGTGTATATGTGTGGTTGTGGCCGTTTGCGGCATTTTCGCATTTTAAGTCGATAGATAAATCTTCAGTTTTCTTTAGTTTCAAAGCGAATTAATTTTACATAAAAATATAAGTTTTGTGCTAACATTCACGATTGCAAAATTGGCAAGAGCATTAAATTTATAACCTAAATATTTTGTCTTTGACATTTTCATTTTTTTTTTTATTTCTTTAAAGCTTTGGCAACTGACATTTTCGTAGCATTGACTAGTGCTGCCGTGTTATTGACAGAAAACCTTAATTTGTAACGTATTTCTTAAGATTACACATGTTGGTGCTGGAAATGTATTTCTGACTTAAAATTTCTAATACAGTATAATATGTATGAATGTGAAAATTTTACAGAAGATAATGAAATTTGTATTTATGTTGGTGTGGGTTGATTGATATGATATGAAATGATAGGTCTAATTTAATTTTTCATACCTAGGTTCTTACGGGCGATTAAATAGGTGTTTAATATTATTTTTGATATCCTAACTACCTCTACATGTCTTATTTTGGTTTCTTTCCGAGAAAATAATTTACTACAATGATGAGTGAGTGTGACGACGGCGACAGGTTGGATGCACGCTGGATAAATTGCACAAACAAGCAAGAGTCCACTTTGGGTGATATACTAAAAACTATATACAATTGCTTTATACAGCGTGTCTTCGGAATAAGTTTTTACTAAATAGGAAACTTTTTAATTATTAACTTTACGAAAAAAAGTGTCTCTTCATAAAAATCCTGATTGATGAGAAAATACATTTCCATATATATTTGAAGGGTGGATGTACAGGGTGGCTTAAAAATGACTTGTTTCCAAATAAAAATAAAGGGTTTTTTGTAACTACGAAACCAAACTTTAAAGGGTGATTTCTTATGTCATTTTATGAAGAAAAGTTCCTTTAAATATTTGTCCGGAGTTGCTTCGTCTCCGAGATACAGGGCTTTAATTTTTTTTTTTAATATCTTAAATACGAAGCCAGATACATAAAAAAATGCACTGAACTAAAAAGCTATATTTTTAGTTGCTTTATAGAAAATAATATAAAAAAACTACATAAAAAGCCAGTGGCGTACAGTGAGCACAACAGCCAATATTATTGAGAGAAAAATGTCCGCCACTGGCTTTTTATGCAGTTTTTATATTTTTTTCCTATAAGGCAATTAAAAATACAGGTTTTTAGCGTCGTACATTTTTTTGGTATCGGGCTTCATATTTAAGATATTAAAAAAAAAATTATTTCAGAAATAAACATGTTTATAGGAACTTTTCTACATAAAATGACATAACAAGTTACCCTTTAAAGTTTCGTGCCATAGTAAGGAAGTTGGTAAAGTCTTTTTAAGCTACCCTGTACATCTAACCTACAATTATTTTTGTGGAAATGTATTTTCTTATTAAGCAGGACTTTTTATATAGAGGCACATTTTTCGTTAAGTTAATAATTAAAAAGTTTTCCATTTGGTAACAACAAATACATGTTTTTTATTTTCATTTTATTTCTTGTACAACCCTGAATCAACCAATTATAACCAAAAGCAATTGGTATTTACCAGAGTTAGCTTATACAAATTGTCCCAAAACTATGAAAACGGTCAAATATACAGCATGCCAAGTACTTAAGTTCGCACCATATGGAAAACTTTATTTTTAATTTTACGAAAAAAATGTATTCTCTAAAAAAGTTCTGCATGCTCTAAAAGTCAAAATACAATTAAGTATCAGATAATGTTTTTTTTTTTTAGTGGTGTATGTAAAAAAATATAAATTTTGCTCAAATGGAAGTACTTCTATTTAATTAAAAATTTTTATAAAGGAAAGATGTAAATGTAATGTAAATAAAAATAACATTCAAATAGGCACATCGATTTATTTAAGAAAAAACTTTTGAAATTTTTTTTCTGCGATAACGAACGAAAATGTGATTTTTCGCTGTTTCGATAGTTCCTAAACTTTCTTTACATATTACAATTCGACATAAGTATGCACTAATACATAAACTTAAATTTTCATAGTTAACACATAAAATATTAAAAAAAAAAAAATCCTGAAAATAAACAGCTTTGCATATTTGAATGTTTATTTTATTCCTTTTATTCATAATCATCTAAAATTCTTAAAATTTAATTTTTGGGATACCTCTCGTTATACCACTCCCATTATATCTAATTATTGCATTTTGGGTTTTACACCATGCAAAACTTTTTATAAATAACGTTTTTCATAAAATTAATATTAAAAGTTTTCCATATGGTGCGAACCTAAGTAGACACACTGTATGTAAGACTTAGTACCACAAAAAAGTGAATAAAAAAGCTGTATAAAATTAAAACAAGTATAATATTGTTGGTTTACAAGTAAAACTCACCAAGTGACATTTAATTCTTAAGGGAATAGCATTGATTTTATACAAAATTTGTGATGAAAAAGAAACTTTAACCCATTTTTTAATGTATATTTCAATGCAAATATATGGATGTCAAAAATATAACCAACAAATTTTTTCTAGAAAAAAACTTTTACTATGAATATCTTAGAAATGTTCGAACAATTTGTTTAACAAAATATACTTAGTGACTTTTAACCTTAAACCAAGGATATGCTAACCTTGGACCACTGTTTATTTAAATTATGATTTTAAACTTGGCTGAAATACTTTGTAGTTTTTACATTTCCAGTAATAAGACTCAGGTTTAGTTCTTAACCGTTTTTATTTTTAAAAAGCCTTAAACAAAAATAAGTTATCTCTTTCCACCAACTCTAGGGGCTGCTTTCTGTACCACTTTGGACACCTTTTGTTTTGGCGCAGCCTTAGCTTTAGCAGGTTGTGTGGCTTTCTTTACAGCTTTTGTGGATTTTTGGCTTCTTTAGCAGCACTAAAACAAAAGATAGAAAAACGTTCTGTATCCTCCATGAAATAAATTATATGCTTATGTAAAAATAATATAAAAACAATAAATTTAAAAGATTCTAAAAACGCAGAGTACATTAATTTTGGTTTCTTTTTAATATAAGGAAACACTGAATGTATTAATAATTTAACAATGGCCTTGGTAGGCAGTATTGAATGTCAGCTTCCCATAAGATCAGCGAAGTTAAGAGATGTCAGATACAATGATTGGATAGGTAAACAGTACTTACCAATTGGTGATTCAAATTTTACGTTAGATTAAGGACGTAGCAGTCTAAAAGGTCTTGAAACATCAAGATAAATTTACATACATGCCAAAAATGTCTTACAGTTTACAATTAAAATGGTTTATATGGTTTAACTGTATTTCAACCATTTAATAGCGTTGGTCAAATTTTTTTTTATTAGTTTGAAGTTTATACCAAAAAAATAAATAAAAACTTACAAAATAATACTAAAATCTCAATTTGTGATTTTTTGTGACAAAACCTTTTTGTTAACTACCTGCTCAATTGTATGTCTCCTCTGGATGATATTACCAATACATTAATCAGATATTGTTAAAGGGTAGTAGTTGTTTCTATAGTGTCAATAGTGGCAAAACCACGTTTTATAAAATGTGCCGGAAAATGCACATTTTGGTACTTGAGAATGAAATGGGTTAAACATTCTTAAACCTGTCACCCATGGTAACTAGCACTTAGGCTTTATTATTATACTATGGATGGTGAAGGGGAGGATAACCATCTTTTATGGCGGAAAAAGTTGAAAAAGTGGCCATTGGAATGTACAAATTAGAATGGCGCCACAGTAGCCAGTGGATTTTGGTATTTCTTTCCTTTTTTATTTTGTATCTATCTGTCCTTTTTCATTTTGTATCTCACTCCAATAATTCATGGTCATTGGTTAAAGTCTCTTCTGGCTAGGGTGGCGCCACCTTAAGATGCTCCTTTCGGCGGACACTTTTTATAACATTCAGATGGTTATTCTCCCCTCCACCATCCATATATTATACAAAACTTCGTTGGCTGGCATGTTTTTATTTATTTTTTCAATATTATTAAAAATGAATTATTTTAAATTTTTTATAAAACAAGGGTAAAATAGGTAAATTTTACTGCCGTTTAATGTGTTTTTTTACAGTCAGTTATTGTTTTTTAATATTTAAAAATTTATATGCAAGACTAACTGCACTAAATAAACTAATTGTCTATTAACATTTAGAAGAATTTATTTAAAGGACAAAACAACCACTATTAATTACTTTTTTATAAGGCAAGTATGTAGTGATTTTTAATAAGCTAGTATCTTGTAAAGCAAAACACTAGTGGTAAGAAATCACATTACTTTAAGCAGTTTAAAAACTTTTAGATGAATTTGCCATCATCTAATCGTACCTACTGCTAAAATACTCAATAAAAAATTATTGCCCAACTAATATACATCCCTTTTAAATACATATTGTTGTTACTTAAATGCAGAAGTACCTTATACCAGTTGAGCTAAATAACATAATACATAGGCAATGTGAGGAAAAGAAACAATTTAACTAAATAGCGGCATGTAAACATGCATGACTAATATTGCTCGTTTTGTTATTCTATTACTGGCCGATATACCAAAACCTATTGCTTA
>JACEGR010004813.1:0-81960 GCA_014170235.1 Listronotus bonariensis | reverse complement strand
TTATAATCTCCCTAGAGCATGAATTATTGCCGGAAATTTTTGAGTACATGAATTTTTGAAAATTATCACGAGTCGCGAAGCGACGAGGGATAATTTTCTTTAAAACAATGCATGTACGGGACAAATTTCCGCAATTAATTCGAAGCACGTGGGGATTCGGTAAGAAAAATTTTATACCGGAATTATATTATTAAAAGAAAACATTTATTTGGACGTTATCCACAAATAAATAGAAGGCTGTATGTGTAATGTGAGTTTGACGTTCTTCGTTATTTGAACTGTCATTAACACTGTGTGGGTTTTTACTTTGAAACGAAATGTTGCGATTTGGAGAGGAAACTACAGAGTTAATTAGAAAAGAGGTGGAAAATTTAACTCCATCAAATACTAAAAAGTCTAAGGCAACAGTGTGGAATCAGTTTTGGAATTCTGCAAAGAGAAAAATTATATCGGATTGAAGAAGAAAAAATCTGTTGCAGAATTAGCTGCAATTTTAGAGGACTGGGGGTTTAATATGAAAAGACAAAAGCTTGGAAGATTATAAAGAATCTGTAGTAAAGGTAAGGGAACCTTTTTGTTGTTTATATAGGGACATTTTAAACTCATCAATTAATAATTATTTTAGGTTATGTGGAATTCAGCTGCCAAGCAATTGCAAGAAATGTACTTTTGTAAATTCCATGTGAAATTTGATCCCTTTGCAGATATTGAATTTGCATCTGCAAGGGCTGCTCGTGATGCAAAACGGCGGCAGTTACAAAAAAATCCTTCGAAAAGAAAAACAAGTTCTGCTGCTCTCACTTGTGAAGAATATAGGAAAATTTTAACGATTTGGGATGAAAATACACCTTCGGGTCTACAGAGAAAACTTTTTCATGTAATGTCGCATGAACTAGCTTGGAGGGGTGGTGAAGGAACAATGGCGAAAGTTGAGCACTTCCATAAACAAGTTGATCACAAGGGAGATTTTACAGGTCGTATTGAATACAATCCAGTATTTACGAAAACAACCCAAGGTGGGTCAAAAAGACTTGCAGACAGTAAATATTTAGTAAGAAACAGCAAAAATCTTGATGAATGTCCCATACGTCTATTTGAAAAATTTATGGAAAAACGTGGAAATTTAGAAGTAGATAGATTGTTTGTGACCCCTACCTTAAATTGGAATGCAAACTGTTCAAAGAAATGGTATAAAAATTGCCCTGTCGGTAAAAATACAATTTCATCATGGTTAAAAGAATCTGCTTGTAAAATAGGAGTTGATGTGAAGAAGGTAAAAATCACAAACCACTCTGCGAGAGCTACAGCAATATCAAACTTGGTAAAAATGGCGTTCAAGAGCAACAACTTATCAAGATTACAGGTCACAGTAACGCTCATTCCATCCAACCGTATCTTCAGATGGATGCGGGTCATCATGAAAATATAATTAGTGCCATGAGGGCGAGCATTCTCTGAACATGCGAGCATTCTCTGAGAATGCGAATACAGTGACTAATAAAACTGAACCATGGGAAGAATCAACAACAGGTGCAAATAGTATTATTTATAATAATTGTGTTTTTAATATTAGTAATAATTACAATGGTCAAAATAATACTTGTTTAAAAAATGAAATATGCTTCTTCTGTAGGTATAGTGTCTTAGAAATTACGTAGTTAGTCATTAAAATAATATTTCTCGTTCTTATAATTAATTGGAGTTGTGGTCTTTTTCAAATATATATTATATATTATTATATCTGTCTCTTGATTCAATAAACTCGTGTAAAAAGACATGATCATACTTTTGTATGAATTATTTTTTCATGCAATATTTATTTTTAGTATTTATGAGGCACATCGTATCGTATAGGGGATTTTTATTTTCCCCATGCCCTAGTAAACTAAAAATATATATCAGATAAATTACTATATAAAATTAATTGATTTCATACAATTTTTTTAATAGGTTTCAGGAATTGTCAATATTGACTAAAAATTAAAGTGAATACGTTCGTATTGAGGATGGCTTTTTTCCGATTTTCCCCATGCTCTAGTAAAATAACACTTATATAATTTTAGTTAAATTATATAAAATTAATTGATTTCCTACAATTTTCTTACTAGGTTTTAGGGAAATGGCAATATTGACTATAAACAAAGGGGAAATATAGCAAAAAATATATAATATACTAAAATATTTTTCATATTCCTTTAGGTTTAATTCTAAGAAAAATTAATATTAACACAACAATTATATAACAATTTGTGCTTTAAATAATTCAGGAGATCGGGATATTTTATTTTTTATTCTAAATAGAATGTTATTGGCTTATGTTGCCGGTTAAAAAAATATTTTGCAAAGTTAGCCATGGATTTGACATTCACTACTCCTGTCAATCAATATTTTATTTGTGGTATTATAAGTTCCTCATAACATTGTATACAAACATAAGTTAGTAAAAAGTGATACTAAAATGAACTTTCAATCGTATGACTTGTGTTCCTTTTGCAAAGAATCACAGCATATTAAAATGTACCATAAAAATGTAAAATATCTAACATACCTCGTGGATGAATCGGGATTGAATCCTGAGCAAGAAAACCTATTTAAAGAGATTGACAACATTCTGCGTGATATTGTGCCTTCTTTAGGACACAAATCTAATACTCAAAGAAATAAACTGGTGTCTCAGTATTATTTTTATTTTATGAAACACAGGCATATTGTTAAAAAACCACCGGTTCTGTGTTGTATTCACCACTTAGGAAAGAGGACGTAGAAGTGGAATTTGTGAAGAATTTGAAATTAATTAATGATATTATTGAATGTATACCTTAACAAATTGTTGTAATATTTCCAACTTATAAAGTAAGTAAATAAAAAAATATTGTCATTATTATTATTGTCTAATTATATGATAGCTGTCATGTGCCGGGAAATTTCCACTTATTAATTTTACGTCTACATGCTTATGTGGATGAAAAATTTTCAAAAATTTGCTGGTTACTATAGTAACAATGTTGAAACAAAGCATCTGATTGGTTAAAAATGACCGGTATAAAATTTTCAATAAAATACATGACTCCAAAATAAATATATAGTTTATTTTATTCAAACATAAAGAAAAAAACTGGCTTAATATTTCAAAGTGGCACGATTTTTTTATTAATAAGTTTAAACTTGTGGGCATTGATGCAATCAGCATTTGTGCATGGTGAACATTGTAATTATTCCAGGTTTCTTCAATTTTATTCCACAAATTATCACTGTTTTGTGGATGGAAATCATTGTTCTTGTTAATTTCCTTTACGATATATCCCCAAACATTTTCGATTGGATTGATATCAGGGCTTCTTGAGGGCCAAGGTAACAATGAAATGTTATTTTCCAGTAGCCAGTTCGAACTCTCCTTGCTCTATGGACGGGGCAGTTGTCATGCTGGTATATAAAATTTTCTTGTTCAAATATATTGTTTACCGATGGCAACATAACATTTTGGAGTATGTGTATATAACCTTGACTATTAAATCTTTCTCGAATACGGTGGCATATGCCTAGCCATCTGAAAGACATATACCCCCATACATTAACAGAAAATCTTCCACTTGTTTTAACATGTTGTGTATATCTTTCTTCGTACCGTGTATTTTGCAGCCTATACCTCTAATCTACCCGCTATAATAAAACTGAAAAATCTTCTCATCGGTAAATACTACCCTTTCCCAAAAATCCATACCTTGCGGTAAATATTCCAGTGCAAACCCCATTCTTTGCTCTTTATTCATAACGGTCAAAAATGGCTTTTTAGCAGCTACACTGCTTCTTAATTCCGAATTTTTCCCAACACGATTTCATTACAGCTATCTGAAATGGATTGTTTTGCAAAATCAGATCGTTATCTTGATTTTCGTTTTAAATTTTTCTTCTACCACTTTCAGCCCTTCTCTCCAATGATCCTGTATTTTCCCATTTAGTTCTGAGGCTTTGAATAGTGTTTCTTGATTTCTTAACTTGATGAGCTATTCTTCCCAGAGAAACACCTTCTTCGAATAGAGTGATTACTCTCGCCTTCTCTAGTTCATTCATTGTCCAAAATTAAAAAAGTAAAATAATATAATTTTGAAATGTGTGACAAATAACAATTTTACAAGTAAGGTATATTTCTAGGTGATCCAGGTATGCAAAAGCCAAAATCACACTGGAAAAAATTAGGTGTACGAGATTTTAATTCCGTCACTGTACGTAAAGTTGCGTCTTTATTTACCGTTTAGGATACTGCATGCGACAGCCGAAGTAAATGCAACCTTTAAACTAATATTTTTTTTACATTATTTACTTACCCTATATATACAGTGTGTGCATTCCAATTAAAACGAAGTACCCCTATAGTACGAGATCCGAACAGGACGCGACCTTCACCTATCTGTTCACCAGATAAAAATGGTTTTAAATTAAAGGTAGTATTTAAACAAAGGTATTGCCATAGAGTTGCCTTAAAAATTATGGACAAGGCTTTATTTAATTTAAAAACCTTTAAATTTTTGACAAACTTGTATAATGGCAACCCCTATTTTTTTTTTAATACAGTGGGCCAAATTAAACTTGCACACTTTTAACGAATAATAACTTTCTATCAGTTGCGCCCATCTGTTTCCTTTTTGAGGGGCTAATAGGTAGATATTTTTTTACTAAGTTTGCCAATTTTGGTCAAATAGATTTAAACAGGACTGGAGTTACGGACTTTTTCCAAAATGGGGCATTAAACTTTGTTACAAAAAAAAAAATTAGTTACAATTAGGCTAAGACGTTTATTTTTAATTAATTTACTGTTAAGTTTGGTCAGCATTTAACTCTGTAACCATGGTAACCTCACACTTTTGATTTTTAAAACAACTTTTTTTTTTAATCGAGAGAAATGCATGCTTTATGGGGAGCATTATTTATCAAAAATACTTATAATTCCTAAATACCCAAATTGTTGACATATTTTAGTTAAAATAAGTTGATACGTACTTTCGGCATACCTGGAAGTGTCGCAGCTGTGAAATATTTGTCCTATAAAAACCGACATTACTTAAGTCAATCCTCAAATAATAATTTAAAAAAATATATCACTAGTAGTTTCCGAAATCATTTAATAAGACACTCACCGTGAAAAACCCTGTATACCTACCTACTTTATTTGTATATTAGTCCGGACGCACACATCCTACTTTTTAATCCGACTCTTGGATACGACTATTTGAAGGTCAACTCGATTAATTCGAAAAAACTTAAAAGCACTTTTTATGCCCTCAAAATATATAAAGCATTTTTGTTAGGCTGAGTCTACTGTTTTATGTACAGTAACGGAAATAAAATTTCGTACACTTAGGTTAACATTTTATGTCAATTTTCAATATTTTTGTAAACTTGGCTTTTTACCTTTTTCTCACCTTAATTAATATTCAATAAAATACATGACCCCAAAATAAATATATAGTTTATTTTATTCAAATATTAAAGAAAAACACTGGCTTAATATTTCAAAGCTGCACCATTTTTTTCCACTAATAAGTTTAAACGTGTGGGCATTGATGCAATCAGCATTTGTGCATGGTGAACATTGTAATTATTCCATGTTTCTTCAATTTTATTCCACAAATCATCACTGTTTTGTGGATGGAAATCATTGTTTTTGTTAATTTCCATTTCGATATATCCCCAAACGTTTTCGATTGGATTGATATCAGAGCTTCTTGAGGGCCAAGGTAACAATGAAATGTTATTTTCCAGTAGCCAGTCCGAAACTGTTCTGGCTGTATGGACGGGGCAGTTGTCATGCTGGTATATAAAATTTTCTTGTTTAAGTATATTGTTTACCGATGGCAACATAACATTTTGGAGTATGAGTATATAAGCTTGACTATTAAATCTTTCTCGAATACGGTGGCATATGCCTAGCCCTCTGAAAGACATATACCCCCATACATTAACAGAAAATCTTCCACTTGTTTTAACAGGTTGGGTATATCTTTCTTCGTACCGTGTATTTTGCAGCCTATACACTCTAATCTACCGCTATAATAAAACTGAAAAATCTTCTCATCGGTAAATACTACCCTTTCCCAAAAATCCATAACTTGCGGTAAATATTCCAGTGCAAATCCCATTCTTTGCTCTTTATTCATATCGGTCAAAAATGGCTTTTTAGCAGCTACACTGCTTCTCAATTCCGAATTTTTCCTAATACGATTTCTTGCCGTTCTTACTGTCCCAGGAAATTTATTTGGTTGTGTGCTTCTACAGCTGTCTGAAATGGATTGTGTGAAAAATCTATCAGATAATTATCTTGATTTTCGTTTTAAATTTTTCTTCTACCACTTCTAGCCCTTCTCCAATGATCCTGTATTTTCCCATTTAGTTCTGAGGCTTTGAATAGTGCTTCTTGGTTTCCCAACTTGATGAGCTATTCTTTCCAGAGAAACACCTTCTTCGAATAGAGTAATTACTCTCGCCTTCTCTAGTTCATTCATTTTCCAAAATTAAAAAAAGGAAAATAATTTAATTTTGAAATGTGTGATAGATAACAATTTGTCAAGTAAGGTGTATTTCCAGGTGATCCAGGTACGCAAAATCCAACATCACACTGAGAAAAATTAGGTGTACGAGATTTTAATTCCGTCACTTTATGTATATCTCCTTGTTTAAATAAAACAGTTTTTTCTATTTGTCTCCTTCATGTTTTTCCAAAATTTGAGTGCAGTTTGGGTAAAACTGTGGTACCTTATTTTTAAATGTTTAATTTTACGGTACTAAGTTTAGGTGTAATGAAAAGCGTAGTATAACAGACTTATATAACTGCAGTTTCATTAAATACAAAACTTTCTGCACCGCATCCCCTACATTTCACTAGCAAGCCGCACGGATGCGGGCTCGTGCGGTTATGTATAGCTAGACCTCTATAGGTTTTTTTGACCGCGTCGCATACATGCAATCCGATATGGATCGGACGTTACGTCAAACATATCATAAATCAGTTAACCTTGAGCTAATCGGTCCGATCGGCGGATGTGTGCTGCCGACTTTAGGGTGCAAAATTTAATTTAGTGACTAATGTTGGTACCATTTAATTGTTTTTTATTTTAATCGACATTTATTTTACAATTAGTTGCTGTGTAAAAAGCTTTACAAAAATATTTCCATTAAGTACAAAAAAAGGCGATATGCAGTTATCATTAGGTACAACATCACAATAGTTTTTCGTATGGTTGCGTGTTTGATAAATTCATAAATAAATTATTTGCAAAATAAATTGCTTTACAAATTTTATCATCAAACCTTAAAATTAATTTAGTTGCTGCATTTCTTTAGTATTTGGTTCTAGTTATGTTAAACGTTGTTTTTAACATGTGGTGGCCATTTACCGATACTCCATTTTTTACACAGTTGTAAGCCAAAAGGTATGTACCTATCTGTCCTTGGTTCAATGGAGTTTTTCCCGTTGTTTTGTAATATATGGTTATTTACTCTCAAGTAGTGATTGTGCTGGTAAATTATTTAAGTAAAACCTACTGTTTCAGCATTAATTAAGTGGGTTTACCTTTAAACCGTCATGCCAAAAGTTGATCTCGATGTAACATTTTTAATCAGCATCCGTTATGAAAAATCTATACGGGGTGCCCAGTAACACTAAGAACAAACTGGGGTGATTCTCCAATGGAAAATACAGAAAATACTTGATATGATAATAGACTGGGGCAAAAAATATTTTTTTTTAAAAGGTACTGTGAAAATATCATTCTTGATGATAAAAAAACATTGTAAAAGTTAGAACACTTAATATTAATAAGTTTGCCGTCGCAAATAACAGTTTTTTGACATCAATCTTTTTTTTTCATGCAAATTGTTGATCGGAAAAAATTTCCAACACACATTTATAAAGAAAAGTAAATCATTTACCAAAAAGCTCCCTTTGTAAATTGTCGTCAAAGAAGCCGTTTTCGTGTAATCGGGCTTTAAACATTAAACTTTTTTTTAAATATGTGTTTCTTGAGTTTGGCTTTTTATTACTACAACAATTATTAATATTTAAATAAATCTTATAAACATATTTTAAAGAAATCTGATGCACTACAAAAATATCTTTTAACATTTTTAGTAAATTCACTCTTTCAAAAGTTATTTGACGTTGAAGTTGAATCCAAAAGTAATTTCAACGTTAAATAACTTATAAGGAATTGAATTTATTAAAAATTGTTGAAAAACCTTTTTGTACGCGTTAAGTTTTCTTTAAAAGTGTGTATTAGATTTATTTAAATATTGATATTTGTGGTAGTAACAAAAATCCAAAATTTTTAAAACAAAATTTTAAAAAATAAGTTCAATGTTCAAAGCCCGATTACATGGTAACAACAATTTGCGAGTTTTGCATAAAAAATTAATGTTTCCAAAAAATTAATGTTGCCAAAAAACTGTTAGTCGCTATAATAGAGTTATTAATATTAAGGGCTCGCTCTTACATTCACAGCATTTTTTTTATCATCACGAATGATATTTTCACACTAACGCAACGTTTAAAAAAAAAAAAAATAGTTTTTTTGGCCTAGTCTGGTTTTATGTCCGGAACGTCATACTTTATAAACTACAGGGTGTCAAAATTGAATACAATGACGTAACTACCGGAGGGCTAGATGGAACAGTCATCCGGGGCCCCCAAGCTTAGTGGGCCCCTCGGACTCTGACCGCCCCACCCCCCAGATGCGATTAGCCCACCAATGTCGATAATTATTTAAAATATATAATGTTGTGTAAGTGTTTTGCGGCGTATACTGGGTGACAACGAAGTTACTATCGAACAATTAATTTTCTTTAGTACAACCGTATAGTTTTTAGATCTAGGGGCGTTATATTGTATCACCGAATGCCAATTTTAGATATAATGGCATCTGTGTATAACTTTCGGTTTAGATCCTTAGAACACTGTATATTTCTTAGGATTTAAATTCTACAGGTGATTTTTTATATAAAACCTTAAATATTTCCATAACCTAACTTTTTGGTTTTGGAGAAAATGGCAGTTAAGAGTGTCTAAACGACAGCAGAATATGCAGTTTTATGGGAAAACAAATAAACATCACAAAAATTTAAAATGCTTAAAATGGCTCTTTTGAAAGACTTTATCTTTATAGAGACCATTATAATACTACTTCCTGTTTATCCAAAAGTGCTGTAAAATTTGAACTTCCAAGTATCATTACTCTGGTAGTTTTAATGGAACATCCATGAACGATCTATATATTTTTAAAATTTAAATTCTTTAAGCTATTTCTGACATAAAACCTAAAATATACCCATAACCTATCTTTTTTAGTTTTAGAGAAAAAGGTGTTTGAAAGGGTCCAGACGACGGCACAATATTCATGAAACTATATAATAAATAAATTGCGTATAATACAACTAAATAATTTTTAATTTTTAAACGCCAACGTCCTTTACATTACTTCTAATTTTGTTTACCGCTTTTAACAGTAATTTTTAAAAGCGGCAATTTTTTTTTTCCTTTAGCATTTTTAACTCATTCAAGACTTTAAAATTGTTCTATTGCAAGCTATATTTTTTAATTTTTAAACTGACAACAATATAATATTCGGTATTTGTTGATCAGTACAATTTTTTTTTATTTGTTTAATTTTGAGAGGCTTGCATAAGATTTGAAACATTCGATGCTATTTCTAGGGTCATGAAAAAACCTTTCATGGTAATAAACATAAGTTAAATTTATGCCTTTCAGAAGAAAGCCGGCGTTTGTTTTCTATCGTTTTTTACTTTTACACGTTAGTTTCAAATTTAAGCCTCGCAAACAGAGCAAAAGCGTCAAACTGGGTTCACTCTGTACAGGGTGTTTTATTTTCAATGGTTTTACGGGGTATTTCTAAAACAGTAAGAAATATTTACAATGTGATAACCCTTGATCTTATTTTTTTAAAAATAACCACAGTAAAAACAGTTTATGGCTATTGCGAATCTCGAAGCTAAAGGGTGATTTTCAGATTCAGATTGTGGCCATTTTTACAACTTTCTTTAACTCATTTACTATTAAAGTTATGAAAAACTTTAGATAGCTTAATTGTGTAGTTTTGTCCGTAAAATATTATAGTGTTATTAGATCTTTTCTATGTTGGGCAGTTTTTAAGCAAATTACCCAACCCATGTTTTTTTATGAAACACTCTGTATATTTTTATTTAGGTTTATTAGGCGAATTAGGCCCTCTTCGGGCTTTGATATTAAAATGTTAAATTTATTACCGTTGTCGTCTTATCCATGGAAAGAAGCATGAGTATGAGATAATGTAGTTATTTTTTATCATTGATACTGTAGCAACAATACCAAAGTTATGAATAAAACAATATTTTTTTAAAATCCAACTTTAAAGGTCAATAACTTCCAAACAAAGCGCGGTAGAACTTTTGTTGATATGAAGTACAATACTGGTAGTTCACTCTATTACCCCTATCATTTACGATCTCATCTTTTCGAACACCCTGTATTGTGTAACATGTAAGAAAATCGATATATTTCTGGAAGATGTTGAAATTGGATGGACGAGGAGTTAGCGAAGTTTCAGCGACCCCCAAAAGTCCGGAAATATGTTTTCCTTCGAGTTGCACATACTATTTTTTGTTCGATCGAAATAATTCTTTAATTTGCAATTTAGGTAGCATAAATTTTTTTTTTGTGTCTGGGAAAAAATAACATTTTATCTCTGTTGACAGGAACTAAAATGTGACTTTCAAATCCGTCAAATCACAGAATTACATTGACATTTAATAATTACTTTAAAGGTTTCCATAGTAACGCAAGTTTAATTGTCATTTTACATACATAAAACTATAAATTTTACGTTAATTTTCTTTCTAATATATTGCAATAGTATGTGTTTTAAACATTAAATCGTCGTTTTTCCGCCCAAAAAAAAAATAGTCTACTATACACGGAAAAAAATATAGATTTTGGCTCTAGGTTTATTGTCTATGTTCGCTTCGCGTTGGGAGACAACACAACCTTGTGCTAAAATCTAAAACTTTTTTCCCTTAAATAATAAATAATATTTTTTAGTACAGTGGCCGCCAGAAATGTTAAACCATATGGAAAACGTTTTTATTTTTGATTTCTCAAAGAAATTTATTCTTGATAAAAATCTCTGCATACTGCGAAAGTCTCAAAACACCGATCAAAGTTTAAATAAACAATAGCGTATACGAGGTAGGTGCAAATTAACGAATATGACACAAGAGAAAACTACCTTTATTTTAGAACTTAAGAAAAAATTATTTGCAAAACTTGTTTAGAATTAAAAGTTATGTCATATATTAAAAGAAGATCCTCCTATTAAAAAACTGAAAGGAAAACTAAGTTTTTTAATTTACCCCGTATAGAGATTAGATCGAACTGAATTAACTGCCGTGAATTATCTCTATTGTCTTTAAATTTAAAAAAATGTCAAAGCTTTGTTATTCTTAAAGCATTTAAGTACATTTGGTGAAATTAAAAAACAAACGTAATTTTTTGTTTTTTGTGGTTCAATAAGGTCAAAACTCTTTTTAGATTAATGTGCTACATTGTTTTTGCCTTATAAAAAATCTTTTAGCGTCTTAAAATTTATGATCATGTTCGTATTTAGTTAGATTAATTCTAAAATATATATACAGGGTGTTACAGAATGTTGTCAACAAAACCCGGGGCGGGTTTAACATTAAAAAATAGGAAAAAAGATCATATAAACAAAGGTCCGGAATTGCTTCGTTTTTGAGATACAGGGCGTTGAAATTTTTTAAATTTTTTTATTTTTACTAACTTTTAAAAATCCTTTTTTCAATTTTCTTTAAATTTGGTGTGTGTGTGTGTGTTTGCAATAGTAATGGGTATCTTTTGAATTAATTACATTTAAAATATTTATTCCATTGTCGTCCCTGGGGGTATCTTAGGTCATATTAATGAGAAAAATATGTCACTCCACTGCGTTTTATTAGGTTTCAGTTAGTTTTTAGATTGCGCAACTAAAAATACAACCTTTTTGTCTCTCTACTTTTTTTTGAGTCTCGCTTCGTTTTTAAGGAAAAAAATAATTCTCTGAACGCGGCTTAAGTAAAACGAGAAAATAATGTACAATGCTTGCAATTTTATTAATTAATAATTCAAATAATAACTAAACGAAATACATAGTTTAAATAAAACAACAAATTTCAAACTGTCCAAAATTTATTCGTTAATGTGTTGCACGATTTTAACCAAAGTTGGTATGGGTAACAAGTAGCAAGGGGGACATACTCTGACGTAGTACTTAAATTTTTACCTCCTCCAGTTTTTGACGGGTGGGGGTATCTTCAGAATTTTAAATGGAAAGGTGTAGTTTTTTCTATGAAATTTTAATCAGCATTAAAAACTACATAAGTGTACAAAAATTACTTCATTTGCTTTACGGGTTGCATACTTATCAATAATCAACTTTTATTTTAAAAATTTTAGTTTATTCTTCGTCAAAAATTATGTATGTATAATTTGCGCCATCCATAATTCATTTGTCGGCATATCTTTTGAAGAAAGACTAGGCAGGAGCGGACTCAAAATGTTTTTAATTTTTCTTTAAATAAATTAGTTTGTTTATTTTGCCATTTTTATTTTATTTTGTGAGGTAGTTAAAATATTGGAGAACAAAGTTAAACCAACCACCTTTTTATTCAGCAATTTTTCCCAAATGTTCAAGAATGAAATGACAGAGACATATATAATTTGAAAATTACAAAACAAAATATAGTATATAGTAAATAAAGATTTAAAATAATATTAAAACCACGATTTAAATTAATTTGAAAAACTTACCGACTAATTATTTGGGTCACCAACAATCTAGTTCTTCTAAAGATTCATCAAGTTCGTTGTCGGAATCGTTTTCTAAATTAATTATAAACTGATCCCCCCATTTAACACAATTTGGCTTAATTGTCGATATTCGTTCTCGCACTTAATGGTTTTTTTAATAGAGTTTTCCCAGTTAAATTTTGAAATGTTAGACACTTCTTGTTTAATTAGCTCAACAACTCTTTTGTCAAATTTTGGAAAAGAATTTGCGCGACGAATTCTTTTTTTAATTGGCCCCATATTAGTTCTATTGGGTTGAAAATGCAAAAGTAAGGAGGTAATCTTAAAACCGTATGCCCATTTTCTTCAGCTATTTGGTCAACAAAAAATGTCTTGTTCCATTTCCTAACTTTAAGAACTTCCGATAACTCTTTTTTTGTATAATGTTCTTCAAAATATAAATCATTTTTAATTAAAAATTATTGAATTTCCTGTTTAGTAGAAGAATTATTTGGAATCTTATAAAGTTGCCTGGAATGATATGCGGCGTTATCCATAACGATCACGCTATTTGGTTTTAAATTTGGAAGTAGCGTATATTGGAACCATTCTTCAAAAATATCGGACTGCATATTTTTGTGGTAGTCGACATTACAATCTTCAATTTTTTTTCCACATAATTTCAATGCGTTTTCAACCCATCCGTCACTTGAACCACAATGAAGAATTACTATACGTGACCCTCTGTTAGGTAATACCCCTTTTAAATGGCAACGGCTAGAGCTGTCTGTCCATCCTTTTTTGGCAGTATCATGTGTATCATACCACGTTTCGTCCAAATAGTATATGGGTCGGTTTTGGCATCTGTATTCTTTAATTTTTTCTAAATACTCGATTCGCCATTGAACTATTCTTCTGCTCTCCATGACAGATGCTCTTTTATCTACAACCTTAAATTTAAAACCAATTTTCTTTAGCCATCGACGTAAAGTCGTTTGGGGACAAGGCTTTTCCATCTGAACAAGGCTTTTATAAATTATTTCAATTGTTGGTAAAGTGTTTTGTTTATATTTCTCGTAAACTATATTTCTTAATAGCTTAGCAGTAGCAGCATCAAGACTTTTTAATTTACCTGCGTCAGTCCTTTGTTTTCTTTTTTGTATTCCACATCTAATAATTTGGCACATTGTTGAATATGGAACTTCAGTTAACGAGGCGGCCTTTTTAATTGAACTTCCCTTGTTTTTATAGCTAGAATCTTTTTTAAATTATTGTACACATTAAGACAAATTTTCTTTGCTTGTTCATTAAGAAAAAATGTTTTTTCCTTAAAGGTACCGATTCGCAAGATTCTTTACCGGAGAGTGTACTGATATCACTCTGAGAATCAATGTCATTGTTTTGAATCTCTTCAGTCTGGGGCTCCCATGGTCTCCACAATGGATAATTTTGATTTTCCCAAGGGCGAAACATATTGCTTTAATAATAAATACAATGTTTTAAAAGTCACAGTTCACTTAGCCACAATGTACAACTGTTAAGTGTAAATATAAATAAAAAAAAAAATTTACAAAAGAGTTCAACAAATTAACACAATTAAACAGAACAACTAATTAAATATTTAAAAATCTATGACTTGAACGACTACATTAAACACTGATTTACGCACAATCGAGATTTGCGTCTGCACAAACGCGAGTCCGACTCAGTAATTCAGAAGGAACGCCCGTGGCAAAAAACATTTTCGATACTTTACATAGCCTAAAGCTCTGACCGTCTCCCATCTCTTTTTAACAGAGCTAGTAAATAAAGACAGATACTGACCGCGTACTCTTGCCGCCACAAACGAATCCCTTAACGACAGGTGCCTACTGTGCTATCTCGTATTAGCCTATATTAGTCCGGGTAAATATGTTTAAAATATAATATTGACAATTATTGACTGTTGCCTAATATCATGTTTTTCAGTTCTTTTGGTAAAGCAGGCAGTTTCTTCGTAAAAATAATTTATAGTTAAGTAGATTTTTAATCATTTCTTAAAGTATTTATAGCAAAACAACGTAGTTTAATTATTTGCATAATAAAACCCAATACATCTGGACTAATCTGCGGCTTTTTTGAAGAATGTAAACAAATGAAATATTAGTGGTGTTTTCTTTAAGCAGAAAATTGTTGCATTTGGTAGTTACTTAGGTTACGACCTACTCTGTCAAGTAGTGACATTTGTGTCAAAAATATCTCTAGTCTCTCTTCAGATCTCTTCAGATATGGAGCAAAACTACGACATTGAGATCAATATTTTATTAATTTTGGTGAATGTAGGAAGAATTACCGGGAAGCTGCACAATTGTGGGCTGTCAGGTTTCCTGCTATTCCTAAGTCCCACATGGCATTTAAGAGGCTGGAAGACCGAGCTAACCAGCGTTAATTTTAAATATTCTAATTAATTTATTGTTTCGTTTATTATTTCCTTAAAAATTCGTTACTAGGCAACCAGTAAAGCAAATGAAGTAATTTTTTGTACACTTATGTAGTTTTTTATGCTGATTAAAATTTCATAGAAAAAACTACACCTTTCTATTTAAAATTCTGAAGTTACCCCCACCCGTCAAAAACTGGAGGGGTAAAAATTTAAGTACTACGTCAGAGTATGTCCCCCTTGCTACTTGTTACCCATACCAACTTTTGTTAAAATCGTGCAACACATTTTAGAGATATCGCATTGTAACACTTTAAAATCCTCACCCTGTATATATATATATATATATATATAATATATATTTTTTTAAATTCCATGAACATTTTTCTTATTACCATAATCCCAATAAATTAATTTTTTAAAATTGTAATAGAAAATCATCAAAATAAATTTGTATTTTTTAAAGTTAAGCTGTTTTTTTTTATAAGGAAAAATGACGTGGAACTTAAATTTAAAGGGGCTATTAAGTTTTGGCCTTATTGAACCACAAAAAAGCAAAATTTACGTTTGTCTTTTGAATTGATCTTAATGTACTTAAATTCTTTAAAAATAACCAAGCTTTGACATCTAAATTTAAGGGTAATAAGGATAATTTCCGGCAGTTAATTTAGTTCGATCTAATCTCTACACGGGGTAAGTTGAAAAAGTAACTTTTTCTTCCATGTTTTAATAGAAGGCTGTGTTTTTAAAATATGACGTAACTTTTAATTCTCAATAAATTTTACAAATAAAAATTTTCTCTAGGTTCAAAAATAAAGGTAGTTTTCTCTTGTGTTATATTCGTTAATTTGCACCTACCTCCTATACGCTACTGTTAATTAAAATTTTGATTCGTGTTTTATGAGTTTCGCTTTATGCGGAGATTTTTATCAATGATAATTTTTTTGAGAAATCAAACATTAAAAAGTTTTTCATATGGTTCAATATTTTTGACGGTCACTGTATAAACATCATAATTAGTTGAATATTTTGGAAATAAGAAAACGTTTTGGAAATATGTAGATTTTTGTCCGATTAGAGAAAAATTAAGTTTACTTCATAGCGAACTAAAATATTTCAAACGTAGCACGCTGTCATTATAGTAAAATAAAAGTTACGAGTTCCAAATAAAACTAATTTAGTATTATGGTATTATATTTAAATTACGACACATGTGTATTTTAATTTTTTTGTCGGTTGCTTGTAGATTATGCACGGTATAAATTATGTTTGCTAGGTTTATCGGAATAGACAAAAAAATGAGCATTCTGAAGTTTTCAGTATCGACCCGTGTACTAGTTAACATAATGTGTCGAAAAGGATGGTGGCCGTTTACTAAGCAAGAAAAAAGGTACGTTTACGTTTGTTAATATAGTCCCTGGACCAGTAATGAAATTGACTTCACGAGAACAATTTTTAAATTTTTTAGGAGAGTTCCTTTTGACGAGTCTACCACGAATGTTCATACCGCCCTATATGGAAGCGGCGCTTTAACTTATCCTGTCAATGTCAAATGTTTCAGGTGTCGGACTGGACAAACGCGTCACTTTTTTAGTCGGACAAGTCTAACACAATGTTATACATGAAATTTTTTAAACATTGTGTCATAAATCGTAAGTGTTACAGTCACGAAATCATAATAACCATGAACATATTTGGGTATTGGATTGGGCGGGTTTTGTAACTGTAACCCTTACGATTTTCGGCACAATGTTTAAAAATTGCTTGTGAAACATTGTGGTAAACTTATCTAACAAAAAAGTAACGTGTTTGCTCAGTCCGACACCCGAAACATTTGACATTGACAGGCTGAGTTAAAGCGCCGCTTTCATATATGGTATGAATATTAGGAACCTCCCTAAAAAGGTTTAATTGTTATTTTTCTAACAAGTGCGCAAAGTGATACTTTTCCGCACGCGCGACTGCCGTTGCCCGAACGTCGCGAAGCGGAGTTCGGGCAAGCAGTCAAGTGCGGAAAACTCACTTTGCGCAAGCGTTTGGAACAAATTTTTTCCTACGAGCGTCAGATAATACCAATATTAAAGCAATGATAATTTTTTAAATTCTGTTTAATCTGAAAGAACTACTACAACATATTTATAAACGGAAATTATTTGTTGATAACATTTACAACTAAAGAACATTTATTAGCATATTGTAAATTAATTGCAGAACCTGTAATTTCATTTAGCGGGTGGCTTATGGAAGCTCTTATTGTACGGTTTGATGAAGGTTGACTTAGCTCAGGAGGGAAGTTGTTCATGGTCAATATTTTATTCGACATATCCTTTTTCTGGTTAGCAACTTTTAGCAACTTTTATTAGAAGGTAAATATTATCAGGTGGTCCATTCATGAATCTTGAAATTTCTTCTTTGCTGAAATTT
The DNA here is from genome assembly GCA_014170235.1 of Listronotus bonariensis. Lineage (NCBI taxonomy): Eukaryota > Metazoa > Arthropoda > Insecta > Coleoptera > Curculionidae > Listronotus > Listronotus bonariensis. The sequence goes on along the minus strand of JACEGR010004813.1, from coordinate 64,291 downwards.
TATTTTATTTTTTTTGGCCGGTATCCTACGTTTTGGTGTTTTAGTAGTGATGCTGCACATTTTAACATAGAGTACTTACTCCATAAAGTATTAGGTTTATATGTTTTTTGCAAATCGGCAAAATAGGCCAAGAACACTTCTCCTTTAATACTTTTTGTCCCCTTGCTGGAGCACCAGTTTTCGAAATGACTATATTGATTCTCATATTTTTCAAACTTACGGTATTTGCTGCATCCAGGATAGAATCTGGTATCTCCTCATCGAAACTACTTATTTTAAATAATTATTTTTGTCGGATTTTTATTTAATTAAAAAAGATGCTGTGACGCCTTTTCATTAAAAATGCTTGTTTGTATTGAAATTTATTTGTACAATTGCTTGTTCATATGGAAACGAAGAAAAAATCTGACATGTGTTAAAATCACCAAGATTACATATTGTTGCTTGACTTGTCATAATCATTTATTATTATTATACAGGGTAATTAAAAAATGTTTTTTTTTGTGTTTTAGTTGAAATATTAAAAATTACGAAGTAACAAACAAAAAATAGAATAAACTAAAACTTGCAACTTGCTTCGTATATTGAATGAAATAGCCTACAATTACTAAAATACATATAAATCTTTTTTTTATCTTTGGACAAACCACGAAGGCTAAAAGCCTAAATACTAACGTACCGTGGGTGTCTTAAGCGAGGTAAGAGGGAGTTTGTTGACACGGGACTTAAATACTTGAAGATTTGGGGGAAGGAAAGACCTCCGCGGGCAGCAGGTTCCACAATCTAGAAACTCTGGGTATAAAAGAACGAACAAAGTGTTCGGGGCCTGTCCAGTTGGACCGTATAGGGATGCATACGCGCGGAACCACGAGTTTCTCTGTTGGGAACCGTGAGTGGAGGAACTATACTGGACAATTATTGTGACAAAAGTGCAACTTTGCGCACTCAAATACGTGCGTAAAAGTTGACTTTTCCGCACGCTCGTAGGAAAAAGTGTTATTATCATGAGGACGATTTTATTACTGGCCCAGGGACTAATAAGTAAACATACCATTTTTAAATGCTGTCTTTCGTTTGTCCCGCGTTATCAGATTTTTTGGCCATATTTTGTTCACTCTAAGAACTAGGTTATAAAACCAAAACTATATCATTCGCTATAGAAAATATTTTATTTTTAGAGCGTTTTGTTGCAAGTTTTTAGTAATATTCATGTTATCAACCCATTTTCCATTCTTTAAATACAGTGCTTGTCTAAAGTCAGCCCCCTCTAACTTATGAATTATTGTTCGGGTGAATTATATTCGATAAATTTAAGGACTTAAGTAAAACACTATAAACCAAATTTAAGAAAATATATGACAGATATAATGTACCCAAACAATTACCATTCATGAAAGATTAGCGCCGTTAAAAAAAAGTGGAAAAGGGGGTCTTCCGGAATAAAATTTTTAAGCTCCAGGAGAGTACTCTGTAACCTTAGAATATAAAGTCAATATCTTTTCCTACTAAAAAAGGTGAAACTTAACAAATTCCCTTAAAACCTGATTTGCATGGCCATATTTCCGAAAATAACAAAGCAAGATATACTTACTTTGGTAATTTCTTAACGGGTCTTTCCTCCCCCTTTTATCTTAGCCACTTAAACTACTTTTTGGCTTAAAAATGATTTAGGTCACGTGGCCTGCTGCCAAGAGGGCACTAGCATCTTTTTTTTAATGGAAAGGGAGGTCATGTAGCACCTCCTTTTAGAGACCTTTGATTCTCTATTTATCGCCGTTTTATTTTTAAAAATCGGCCCATTCGTTTTAGAGTTACAAGTGTTTGTAGTATGGCTCCAATTCGTACATACAGTGCGGTTTTAAAAGGTTATCTTCCCCATAAATTTTGAAGACAAGAGATCGAAGTCGGATAAAATTTGGCTAAAAGGTAATACTTCAACTACTTTTTGGCATGAAAATATTTTCTGTTACGTGGCCTAGTGTCAAGCGGGTATTGGCAAATTTTTTACCATATGGATTGTAGCAGTTCATTTAAAAGACCCTTTAAATTTCTACTCAAAGCCACTTTATTTTTAAAAATCGGCCCATCCATTCCAGACTTACAAGCCAATGCAAATAAATGTCACATTATTTTTACAGTAGTTAAGGTAAATTTTAAACGGTTTTAAGTCTGGAACCGCTGGACCGATTTGCAAAAACGGAGAAGCGTTGAGTAGAGAATCAAAGGGCATTTAAAACGAGTTGCTACATGACCTACATTTCTATTTGAAAAAAGTTGCTAATGCTCCTTTGATACTCACGTCACGTGATAAATACTATTTTTATGCCAAAAAGTCGTTGAAGTGTCACACTTTCATCCAAATTTTACTGTACTTCGATATCTTGTACCATTCAAATGATAAATGGGTAGGGAGGTGGGGCATTTTAATATCCTCGCTTAACTTGTATAGTAATGATAATAATAATGGTAATAATGTATTAAAAACATTATTAACAAGTAAAAACAAAGTTACCAGTCAGCATAATAATATTATCATATGTAACTTAGTTAGTTATTCTAGCTATCTACTTTTTGTTTTTTACCTTATCTTATCGAATATTCTAATAATGCATGTTTTAAGTGAGGGGAAAATGGGGAAATATCTCGCAATGGCCTTTTTTCAATATAACATATTTTTTTGGTACAATTAACGAAATAAATAACACTGCAACCTGCTAAGGTTTATTGTGTGTCCTCCGTCCATAGGTTAGAGCACGCTATCCAAGCCGGTCTGTTTAATCAGACTCCACAAGCTTGAAACTGGCCCCTTGGTATATCTTGCCGCTTTAGGTTTTTCTTCACCTAGCCTTGCAAACCGCAGACGCCAAAGGGCTTCGCAGTAGCACCATACGTGTTCTGCGGTTTCTTCCTCCTCCTGGCAGAACCTACATAGGTTTTCTTCTGCCAGGCCCATATTTTCCATGTGTTTATTCAGTCTGCAATGACCTGTCAGTTGACCCACTATTATTCTTACTGCCTTCCGGTTATAATTCAGAAGGTCTTTTGTAAATTCTGGCGAGTAAGCCTTGATGAACACTTTCGCCTGACGCTGTCCTGGTGTTCTCCTCCACCAGTCTTGTGATTCCCTCATAATCCATGATCTAATGGATGACCTTACCTGGCATGATGGAATACCACAGTAGGGCTCAGGACCTACCATTGTCCTACCAGCCCCCTCCTTTGCCAATTTATCGGCTTCTTCATTGCCTTCGTGTCCTGGTACCCAGGCAATGGTTAGCTTGTTGGACGCACCCACCTCTTCCAGGGCAATTACGCAGTCCCACACCAGCTTGGAGCTGATTTTGCATGAACTGAGTGCCCTGAAAAAAAAATTAAAGCATACATATGTGTTTGATAAATTTGATAGTTTTGTGAAAAAAATTAGAAAATATTATAAATTATATTTTACAGTTGAATAACTTTGAAACGGGTCGGTTTATCAAAAAAATATAAGAAGAGTGTTAAATTGTAATTTTATACAAGAGAATGATTTGGTCTAGCCTTTTTGATAAACCATTAAAGGGGTATAAAAAGTTTAACTCAAAAAAATAAGCTTTCCCATGTTAATTATATGGCAAATTAAAATTTATCATGCGGGATCTCTTAATATTAATATTAAAGGCTGTGGCTTGTACGGGATTTTTTTTAAATTATTTTCAACAATCAGCCTTATGCTGTAAATACATTGACTTATTTCAAGTTGAAATTATAAATATAAAATGACATTTAACAGATAATTCAATATTTTCTATGCAGTAACAAATTCCTGTCAAGGTTGAAATTGAAATGTTTTCAAGATTTAAATTATATATATTCGATATATTTTCGATATAATTAGGAAAAAAATATCTTTTTTTTATATCAGATTAATACATATACATATTTTGAACTCTGCTAAAGTGCGTGGTTGCTTAGGCAATCTACTGAGGTTTCTCTCTACTGTGTCCCACCCGGGTTTTATAGAAAACAGATCAGAAGAACGTGGCGGCAAAGCAAGAATATAACCATTTTGTTTCTTTAGGTAAGCCTTAATTACACGTGCATTATCCTCCAAAAATATGGCATTATCAACACCCTGGACGTAGGACACCGCAGTCGATCTAAATTTTAGGCAAAAACTAAAGGAGACTTACTGTCCAAAAGCCAAATTTCTTCTTTCTCCGCAAGCCTTCTGACCCGTTGTCACCCATCGTGAATACCCGATCAGAATCGAGATTCATCGAAAATAACTTGCGAATTGCAACTTACAAATTATTATTATTTTTTCTTAAATTTAAAGTGGATATCACTTTTAGTTAAATTTAATACACTATTTCTAGCAATAACAATTTTTATAAAGGGTAATATATTTGATAACATTGTTAAATTAGTAGGGGACATACCAGGGCCGGATTTAGAGGTGTGGAGGTCCTGTGTGGGGGCCCTCTTGGAAGTTAAAGTGAATAAAGTTTTGTGCCGAGAAAAAAATTAAAAAGATTCTCATTAAGAAATACCAAAAGGTATTTTTACCTCAAAAAAATTGAATGACTTTCCAAAATTTGTTGTGGGGGCCCCGGGACACTTGCCCCGCCTGTCCCCCTTAAATCCGGTCTTGGGACATACGATTAAAATATTTTGACAGTTCAGACGCTTTTGATTATACCGCATTCTATTGTAAACTCTCTTTTGTTTAATCGGACATCTTATATATATATATATATATATATATATATATATATATATATATATATATATATATATATATATATATATATATATATATATATATATATCTATATATATATATATATATATATATATATATATATATATATATATATATATATATATATATATATATATATATATATATTTATTTATTTAAATTTTGTTAAAAAATTTAAACATGTTTTATGTATAATGCCCTATACCGTTTTTGACTTTTTACATTTTTATGCCAAAAATTACTTTTTCTTTTTATTTTATGCTACCTAAAGGGAAAACTAAATCATTATTTTTACGAAAAATATAGTATGGGCAACTCGTAGAAAAAGCATATTTCCGGACTCTTGGTGGTTGCTGGATTAGGCTAAAGCCTCGTCGTGCCTTGTCCATCAAACCCACCATCGCGATCGTCCGGAAATATATCGCTTTCCTACATCTTACACAAACTATTCTAGGGCATTACATAACCATCAATTTATTCTTATAGACCAGGGTAAATAATTTTAAAAACGAAACATAGTAGAATGAGGTTCATTGTAAAAGGTAGAAAATGTTAAAAAAACTTTAAGGACAAATAATTTCCAGGCGATCTGAGTTCAGGAAGGGGGGAGGAGGGGGATTAAAATGTAAAAACGGGTTTTCTGGATTTTAGGTCAAACTACAAGTCTTATTTTTTTATCTTTGGACAAACTACGAAGACTAAAAGCCTATATACTAACGTACCGTGGGTGTCTTAAGCAAGGTAAGAGGGAGTTTTTTGACACGGGACTTAAATACTTGAAGATTTGGGGGGAAGGAAAGACCTCCGCGGGCAGCAGGTTCCACATTCTAGAAACTCTAGGGACCAAAGAACGAACAAAGTGGGAAGTTCGGGGCCTGTCCAGTTGGACTGTATAGGGATGCATACGCGCAGAACCACGAGTTTCTCTGTTGGGAACCGTGAGTGGAGGAACTATACTGGACAATTCTTCAGAGCAGAAGCCATGGAAGTACCTATAAAAAGCGATAGATCCCCCACAGCCCGACGATGGGCAAGGGAGGCAAGCCTTTCTGTAAGTGAAGGATCATTAATGAGACGAATAGCTCTTCTTTGAATAGAATCCAAAATGCTTAGAGTTGTGGGGGAAGCCATGCCCCAGATATGAGAACAATACTCCAAGGGAGGTCGGATTTGGGACACATATAAAGTGTATAAATTAGAAGGGGAAAAATACTTTTGGCTCAAAAGACAAATCCAAACTTTTTGAAGCTGCCGTGGCTATAGATACAATGTATTTATGCCACTTAAGGTTACTTTCAAATGTGACGCCTACAAGAATGAAGGTGTCTTTGCTCTGTAAAACTTGGCAGCTCATAAGTAGAGGATGAGTATTTGGTGACTCTTCGCGACAAGGAACATGATTGAATATGAATTGAAATTGAAATTGAATTATGAAAAAAGTTGAATAGAAAAGTTTTAGGTAATAAAAAGATCTACAACTTTTGTATTTACACTTTCTTTACATAACTTCAAAATGTATGTGAAAATTTATAAAAACCATGTTTTTGGTTTTTATTTTTATCTTTAACAAAAACAATTATTTTTTACTAAATTTGGTGAAAACGTACCTTTCTTTGTCCCAAATATACTGAAATTTTTTGGTTTTAAAATATTTATTTTTATACTTTTCTTTGACTTAATATTGAAAAAGTACCCTTATTTTCAATCAAAAATTCACGTGTTAAAATAACGGCATTTTCAAAAAGTCGGTTAGCTCTTTATTCGTTGAAATCTACACTTTCCGATGGTATAAAAAAGTATACATTTCCACGGTAAGTTTTCTCAAAAAAATATTTCCATTAGACTAGTTATTTTGCCGGATATCGACAAAAACTGTTTTTTACCCTTAAAAACTCACCCCCTTCCACTTTCCGGCCCCAGATCGCCTGTAATTTATTTTTTCTTTTACTTTTGGTATTTACTCTACATTTTTCAATGGGTTTTATCCGTCTATATTTTTTTTGGTTTTAAAAATTATTTACTCTAGATTAATAATTAATTTTAAAAAATAGATCCAAATTTTTGCTTTTTCTGAGAACATTTACCATTGTAATGTATATCTTTTTACACCATTACAAAGTAGAGTGTTTAACGAACAAAACTACATTCGACACGTGAATTTTCGATTAAAAATAAGGGTATTTTTTTAATATCCAGTAAAAAAATATATATTTTAAAACCAAGAAAGAATATTTGGGATATATAAAGGTACGTTTTCCCCAAATATCGTGAAAAAATAATTGTTTTTGTAAAAGATAACAATTAAAAACCACAAACTTGTTTTTTTTTTAATTTTTAACATAAATTGTGAGGTAATGTAAAAGACGTTGTACATCTTTACATTGCCTACAACTTTGCAATTTAACTTTTTTCTATTAAACTTGTAGTATGGCCGAAAATCTAGAAAAACCGTATTTTACATTTTAAACCCCCTCCTCTCCCCTTCCCGACCTCAAATCGCCTGGAATTTATTTTTTCTGTAAATTTTGCTAGAATTTCTACGTTTTTCAGTGGGTTTCATTCAACTATAATTTTTTCACTTTTTACTTTTTTTAAATGCTTCGGCGCCGCTCTATTAACAAAAGCTTGAAACTGGACTGCATTTATATTTAAACAATTATTAAATACAGAATGGTCAAAAATATACTTTTTGTACGACCGAGCGTAAAATTGCACTTTTACACCCTAGGGCAAAAAAGTATCAAAAACGCCCGCATTTATAAATTTATAAAACAATAATTAAATTAAATAATGCTCCATTTTTTTTTGGTAAAACAACAATTTATTTAATTAAACATATGTTAAAAGTATACTGATTGCAATTTAAAACATTAAAAGCTGGAAAATTTTTTCCTAACTACAGGGAATGCTTGTATATTAATTTCAGTCGTACAAAAATATTGTTTGCACCTCTGGCGTAAAGCACTTTTACGCCCACAGCTGATGAACTATCAGTCGCGGGCGTAAAAGTGCTATTTTACGCCCTTGGTACAAAAATAACTATTAAAACCATATTGAGAAACAAAAAAAGGTTTTTTTTATGGAAACATTTTCTTTATTTTTTTATCCGTTATTAGGCATTAAAATTAGGGTTGGTTTTGTATAAAGATGTCCATTTAAAAATATATTATAAACTATTGACATTTAATATTTATCTATTCTAAAATTGCTTTTAAGTGGCGCAAAGTCCTATTGACTAATCGTTATTACGTCGTGAACTATTTTTCCCCATATTTTCCTAATTAGCCACATTCTCTGTCTGGTTAGGTAGTGCTCGGCTAGATAGTATAATTAGTATGATAAAAACGTAATTTTAACAGGTTTTCAGGTTTTTGTAGACTTTATGTTAGTTTTAGACAGAATGTGTAAAAAAATATTTTGGATTTTTCTACCCAAAAGGTATGTCTTAGTTTAGTATTGTATTTTCACCATACTAGCTACAATGTTTTTTGGTTGACCAATAATTAAGAGACATTTTTAGTTTTTCTTACGTATGCATTTAAAAACGAAAATTAACAAATTTTTCATTAGACTAACTCTCCTGCGCAACTGAAAACCCCAATAGGTCAAGTTAATAGGTTTTTAATTTGCTAATGCTTTTTAAGTTTTTTGCCCTTTTAACAAAAGAAAAAAAAGAGCAGTTAAAAAGATTAAAATAACATTTCGGAAAACAGAAGATATTACACAAATTATTATTAATATAAATTAAAAAGCAAGTAACTTAGCTTACTGGGTTTTTAATTGCACTTGAGAACTGTACTAGATATTTGTTTTTCATGACTTTTTAATAATGTATACAATATTAATGGGATTTTACACAGATAATATTGCTTATTGCCCACAGCCATTATCCACGCTCATTACCCACATCCATTACCCACGGCTGTCACAGGGTGCTTTAAATGTGCATTAATACGATAATTTGTATATATTTTTGAGAACCTCATTTTCTTAATATGATTCTTCAGACAAGGACACTCTTTTAGCCACATATGAGTATAAAATAATCATAAGTAGGTAAAATCAACTAATAATTACATCAATTACATTTGTTAAAAAAATTGCAGTAGGCTGTAATCGCGTATGTCATGGCTGTCAAATATTCTGTCACAAATCGAGAATATTAAATATATTGTTTGTATTGATATAAATCCGCAAGAAAGTTTTATGGTAGGTTTACATCTGACATTTATCGCATGATATTTATGTCAAAAAGAAATATAAACAATAAAAAAAATCCATCAGAAATAGATTTTTGACCTTTTACATTAGCAGAATTGTCTGTCTGACATAAATATCATGGAATAAATGTCAGATGTAAACCTACCATGAGAAGAAGTATAGTATGCGACTCACACGGAATACCCATTTCCCTTTCGTATAAGTTACAGTGGTCATATTTCGAAAACTATTAAAGATAGATATGTAAAATGTGGTATTTTTGTAAAGCTTTTTAAAAGACTTTTAAATGCTGACATATTACACAAAGTTATCCATTTTGCTTGAATTCTTGATGTTCATTTGTTTCTTTTTCTTTAGTCAAAAGATAATAAATGTAAAAGTATGAAACTTTTATACAGTTACTTTTTTTCTATTCTTCTTGGTTATAAGTGGAAGTGAGTAGCAAAATATAAATGAAAACCCTGTACCGAATGTTTACTTATAAATTTACACCTATTACTTTTTTTTTTTGTTTTTTATTTGTGCACAATAAATAAAATTATCAGTTGTTGTTCGGATTAGATTTGACTCGGGCAAAAGTCTATGCACCTTGTTGCTCATTGTTAGTACCTTTTTTTTATCTGTTTAACACTCCACGAAGGCTTTATGCCTAAGTACCAGAGTACCGTGAGTGCCGGGTTATTAGATGTTTAACCCCTTTTCCACGCTGTTCCGTCAACGTTATCCAAGCACTGAAACATGCAATTTTTGCATTTCACAGCACCGTTTTTAGACAACGCGGTAGTGCCACCACGGACGTTATTTTTTAAATAACTACTACCTGGGGTAGGCAGAATACTACACAGTGGTTTGCCAAGCCATCTGTGAGGTGACGAGCGAATAAAATGCTAATCTCCTGTTCCGAGATTCGAACTCGGATCGCTGCGGTAGGACCAAAAAGAATTAATTCAGCAGGTCATCATCGTCATCCACCTCGCCGTGTAGTGATTTAAATAGAAAGATCATGGAGACAGATACACTCCGTAGTTCAAAGCTTACAAAACTAATTTGTTTGCAACAGAACACAGTAATCTCAGCCCCGCTCTGGATAAACACCATCTGTTGTAAAAATGAAAAACCTAAAAAAAACCCTTTTGGACTTTAAAAATATTTAAATTTTAATTAGTTGGAAAAAAAATGTATTGTATTTTTATTATCGGCAACACTGAGCATCATTCTAAATTGGAATAAATTGAATAAGTTACAAAGTTACATAAATTTTAAAGCGAGCTTCCTGCGAATATAAAGCAGACTAATAAGCGGTGTTATTATCCCTAATAACCATAATATTGTTTTCTTGTTAAATGTAATAAAAATCACTGTGTCGAGACACAATTACAGGGCAGAAAAAAATCAGTTAATTTAGGAACTTTGAAACGTATGGGCAAAGTTTTGGGCGTGTAATAATCATACTCTCGAATATTTATTTCTTTTTCATATAAAGAAGAAAAAATGTCTTTTTTATAATAAAAAATGAACATATCATACTCCTGAATATTTTTCCTTTTTCATATAAAAGAGAAAAAAATTTTTCCTGTAATAAAAATTTTTGTCAACACGTAGAACATTGTATTTTACATCTTATATTCATTTGCCAAACCTGTGACAAAACACAGTTACAAGGCAGAGAAAAAAATTGGCAATTTAGGGAGTTTGGAATGTATGGGCAATGTTTTAGAGCAATGATAGGTTTGTAAAATCATATCATACTCTCGAGTATTTTTCCTTTTTCATATAAAGGAGGATTTTGTTCTGCTACCTTCATCGAAAGTATACAACTTCCTCCGTCTACCAGTCGGCATACTATTTTTCTTATCGTTTTGATTTTAATAAGTAACAAGTAACAGAGACATATTTTCTGTAAATATTCAATACCGGCACTCCTTCTATACTTTTGTTAGTAATTGTAAATATTCTTTGCTCCTTCATCTTGGAATCAGGAATGTTAACTATTAAGATGTTACCCAAATCTCTCTCTCTCTTCGACAATCATATGCATCATCTTATTGCCACGACAAACAAAATAGGTGAAACATGTTATTCAATTCCCCTCCTTACTCATATTTATACGCAAACGATGGAAATCCATCTTATAATTTAATTTTCCTTAAAAAATGATTTGTTCTTACCTTCATATGTAAATACTAATACTGATCAGGAGCTTGACTAATGAACTTTACATCTTTTCTCGTAAACGTGCAGACTTTCTGTGACTTTAATCCAGAGGCTTATTCCTTCAGAAAAGCTACCAGTTTAGAAAACTTGATGTCTATATTTTCTATATATTTATGCATGAACGAAACATAATGTATTTGCTTCAGAGCTTAAATGCCTTTAAAATTTCTGCTTTTTTCGAAAAATATACAAGAACGACATGTTCGGTAATTCTTTTGATATACTTTTCTAGCATTCACTGCTTAAACACCTCATATTCTTTTTTTAATATCGGTCGCGACACTTATTTGGCAAAAAATTATGATACTAGCTTTCATGTTCCTAAATATCTTAAGGGATATTGTCGTCGTCTTAAGAGTCCATTTTGTTTTGGAATGATAATTTTCTTTGACCGAATAACTGTTATATTATAGTCCATTTATTATAAAAACAATGGTTACCGCCTTGACAACGATAGCTTCTAAGATATTTGACGATTTCAAAGTGATATTTTAACTGATCGCGACCCGCGAATTAAAAAGGAATACTTTTTTCCCATACTGCGAATAAATAATTATGTATTTCTTAAATATATCGCAAAAGGTAGTAGAAATAAATAATAGTTTAAAAAAACTAAAAACACGCTTTTATATGCAACCGAACTAAAAATTAGAAAATAATTTTTCATTACAAAGAGTTTAGATAGAGATATATCAATTAGTTTTCTGCGGTCATGTGATATTGAAATGTTTTACGAAATACAAAACCAAATTTTTAACTAAAGTTAAATATTTAAAAATAAATGCTCCAGTTTATTCACTAAAAAATTCCTTCGCCATTTTGTCAAGAGTAGTATTAGGACACAGAGGATCTGTAAAGGAATTTATTTATCCTGGCGGTCCTAATCAGGATAACGGGATACTGTTTTTAAATTATTGCATTGGGTACGTTCATCCGACATCAGCAGCTTTTTGTAAGCACAAAGCGATTCAGCGGAAAACGACCCAGCAGTTGGCAAGTCTCTGAACGCTTCGCTTATTAGTTCGACATTTCAGTTAAAAATATAACCAAAATTTGACAGATGACTAACAGAACTTCCCAAAGATTGACATTTGCGCAAGTCCAAATAAATGCTGAGTTTGGTTAGCATAAATAAAGACCGCTTTGTAAAATGGACATCTGCTGAGTTCAAGCAGCTTTGTCATCCGGTCGGGTGAACGCGACCGCTTACCAAGCAACTCAGCCGCTGACGTCGGCTGAACGTAACCATTGTCATCGGTCCTTGATACGTGTGCAAAGTTTCAAAGAAATTGAATCGCTGCACACACGGCAAAATGCAGGGATTTAAGTGGACAAAAGTCCAAATCTGAGTTACCGTCGATCAAATTTATTTTGGAAAAAAATGTTCCTAAGTGCATGGCAGAATACCCCTTCATTTATTTTGCCAGCTAGTATCACCGAGACGTAGCAATTAGTAGTCAAAGTGGACCTTTTTGGTATCAGGTGTGCGTTATCAGTTTCACTTAATTTCCAACGCAGGTGGTTTGGTGCTGTTATTATCTTTGTGGCAAGTTAGAACAGGTTTTCGCTATGGATTCAAACCCAACAGGTGTGTAAATAAAATTAAATATGTATATTTTTTTGTCTCTTTGCGAATAGGGTTTTTGTGCACAATTTTAAAGACACATGATTTTTATACCTTTAAGAATATTTTTCGATTTTTCTAAGTGTCTACCTAAAAAGTACCCCTGAGTACCTCTGAGTTTCTTAAAAATTAAATTTGTATATAGTATTAGGATCATAATATCAAAAAATTAGAGTGCGCAAAGGTGGCTTTTCTGAGAAATATTTTTTTTTATTTCAGAGAGTCACACGAAACACCTGTATTCTAAGATTACAAGAAATGAGTTATTTTTAATACTTCGTGAAAATAAGTTTTTTAACCTAAAATCGAAAAAATGTAACAGTTACTTAACTAACTATATACTAGAGAATTATTACAATACGGAAACTGCTGAAAAAGTGGAAGTTAATGTTAAAAATAACGTCAAGTTTTTTGTAACTAAATTTATTCTTAAATGGAGAGCTAGTCATCGAAAATATGACAGATTTGTGATAAAAACGAAAAATGGCTGCAGGCTGAATTTCATTTACCTGAAACGGAGCAGAAAGGCTGTGATACATCAAACAAAACAAAAGGTAGACCTAAAAAGCTATTTGAAGAATGTTCTACACGATCTAAATCAAGAAGTGTTATGGCTCTAATGTCAGAAAATGAAACAGAAAAATTATGTTTTGCAGCAAAAAGTCCCTGTTAAAAAGTGGTAAAAGGACATCCGCTGAAGTTTTAGAATTAGCTGTTCATTCAACGTCACAGCAGCTAAAAGAAATGAAACTGGTACATGACTCTCCATCAACCACTATTTTGCCTTATAAACCGGAGGAAGCTTTGGCATTAATCGTTGATTGCGATTTGGGGAAAGAGCAATATACAGATATTCAAAAAGGAGCAAAAAAAGGGAGCAAACATATATCCTCCATACAATGTTATTTCTGCAGCTAAAAAGAGTGCTACCCTAAAACTATTACTGTTACGGATACGGATGCTCGAATTCCTTTGCAAGACCTTTTGGATTTGACTGTACAACGTTTAGTTAAAGTTCAGTCAGAAGTATTAGAACGGGTACCATCTGATATAACAACTGTCAATATTATATATAAGTGGGGATTGGATGGTAGTGGTGGGCACAGCATTTACAAACAAAATCTATCAAGTTCACCATATGGCGATTCCAACATAATATTGTCCACAATAGTACCTTTAGAAATGTCAGCAATAACGAATAACTCAAAGCAAATTTATTGGAAAAATCCAAAAGCCTCCTCCACACGTTATTGCCGTCCCATTGGATTTCAGTTACTAAAAGAAACTTCTATTAATGTGAAAAAGGAGTATGACCTAGTTGAATCGCAAATCTCTAAATTGGAACCAACTTTAGCGACTGTTGCTGGAAAAGACTTACATTTTAGGCACACTGTTTTGTGTACTATGATTGATGGTAAAACGTGTAACGTTCTGACTGATACCGCATCAACGCAGACATGCAATGTTTGCAAAATCTCACCTAAAGACATTAATGACTTATCTAAAGTGTTGTCCAGAAAATGTGATACAGAAACTTATAAATTTGGAATATCTGTTTTACATTGCTATCTTAGATTTTATGAACTTTTGTTGCACGTCGCATACAAACTTGATCTTAAGCAGTGGCAAGCTAGAACACCTGAGGCAAAACTTAGCGTTAAAACTAAAAAAACCTTATAGCTGAGAAATTTTACACAGAAATGGGCTTAGTTGTTGATCAACCAAAACAAGGAGGTGGAAATACTAATGACGGAAACACGGCTAGAAAATTTTTCGAACATCCTGAAAAAGTGGCTGGTATTACGTGCTTAAATATTGATCTTATACGATATTTTTCAAATATTTTAACCGTGTTAGCAAGTGGGCATTACATTAATACAGAATATTTTAAATCCTATTGTTTAGAGGCAGCCCAACTTTACATCACCTTATATCCGTGGTATAATATGAGTGCCACTGTGCACAAAATATTAATTCACGGAGCTGATATTATTCAGTCTCTTCCTTTGCCTGTAGGACAGTTGTCCGAGGATGTTTTAGAGGCAAGTCATAAGGCATACAAATCTATTCGCCTCCATCATTCAAGAAAAACATCCAGAGTTGATACTAATACAGATATTTTGCATATGCTTCTGATATCCTCGGATCCTGTTATTTCATCGTACAGAAAATCAACCCGAAACCAAAAAAAATGTACTCACAAGAAGTCATAAATATGTTAAAAATGCCTGATTTTTTAAAGGATGCAAGTCAATTTGATTGTGACAGTAACGACAGCGATGGGGACTCTGAATAGATTTTAAATATTTTTTTAGTCGTGGTACAAGTTTAAGAAATAAAATTATTTTGTTTAGAATTTTTTGAAAAAATTTTGAAAGATTAATTTTTCTTATATATTCTTTTTAACAAATTGTTTTATTTAGTTATTATTTGCACTTTGCAAAACAGCCACTAATTAAAGACAAAAATGTATTTGCCCCAAAATTTAAAATTATTCGTATATTATTAACTGTATGTTTTGCAAGACACATAATTAGTGTATCCCTTTTACCTTGTAGAACCGTTCTAAACCGTTCTCTGAACTGTCAATAGTGTCAAGAACGGTTCTACAACATGAAAAATGTAAAAAATTGTAAAAGGAACACTTATGGTGTCGTTCCGGGCGGTTCTGGAGCATAAAAGGAATATAGCAATTGCTATAAAACAAACTGTCCATAACATCAAATTTCTAACAGGTGTCAAAACAAATCCGTTAAGGCAAGCAAAAAATATGAAAATTGATATATCCAAGCATTTTTTTAACAGTATAAATGCTTTCCCAATAAATATGTTTCATATTTCGGCCGCTTATTGTATTTTCATAATATACTATTATCGTAGATGTTTTTGTTTATGTATCGGAATTAATGAAGCCTCTGTATACACGAAATGTTGTTTAAAATGTAACTGTTTTTCTTTTGTAAGTTTATTACTACAAATATAGCTAAATTTACGCTGTTGCAAGAAAACTGTATTTTTGTCCACCTAAATCCTGCATTTTGCCGTGTGTGCGCTGGGAGTTGGTAAAAATTAGGCTCAAAGATTCCGTTACATAGATAGATAGATAGATAGATACAACCCAAGCTAATAAAAGCGTGTTAAAAATAACAAACATTCCTTCTTAAATAATCTGCTTCGCGTCAGGCATCAAACACCTTCGGGAGGAAAGTTGTCACTTTCCTCCCTCGTAATGTAAATAACTACTTTTTAGTCAGTGCGCAAAGTGATACTTTTTCACACCAAAAGCAGTTATTATTTTATTTATCATATTCTCAAATAGTATTTGTCATTTTTAAAGTTTATTTGTTGTTTCTTTAACAACCAATTACACTTTTTACCGTGAGATTGCGTGCGCAAAGTTCAACTTTAAACAGGCGAGTAGAAAAATTGCTATTATGTGAATATTTAGATGAGTTGTTAAAATAAATCAGGATATGTAATTCAAAATTTCATCGTGGGTAATAGTTGCTTAAATCTTTAAAAAACTTAGGTATGAGCGTATTATTTGTCTCTTAACATTTATTTAATTGATAGGTTGAGTAATATAGTTTATTTACAACCACGTATGTAATGTTGACATTTCCGAGTTTTTAAAATGTCACTTTTCTGCCTTTACTTTTGGCCCACCGAAGGAAATTTAACTTTCCTTCCGTGGGCCAAAAGTAAAAGTAACCCTAGGAACAGTCGCAAAAATGCAAAATTTTGTCAATTTGACATCTGGTCTACTATTTTAGACATCTCTGTGACACCTTTCCGCGCGATAAATGTTTGTTGTCGTAATTATTTGACAAATTAAAAATAATATTACTGTGTTGACACATTTTTGATTGAAAAATAAATTACATAGAAATTTAAAAAAATTGGGTGTAAGTCAAGGTTAGTTTATATTTATAAGGTTGCGACATATCCTCAACTTTTAGGCGGTTTGAGGTCGGGGACGCAAGGAAGGGCACTCCACGGAGAAAAGTTGACAAGACTGGGTAAAATCAAAGCTGATGATCAATCCAGTGGCGTCTAAAATTTGCTCATTTCATTTTGCATTGTTTTGGTAGTGATATTTGTTGAAAGGATGTAATTCCAATTCCAATTCCAAAACTGTTTTTATTTAAAGTAAAAGAATTTACAACTTAATAATAATAACTGTTGTATAAACGGTTGTTCTAATAATACAATAAAATGTATATCTCCGGCACTGAACAACATGGCCGAAAAATGGGAGATGTGACGTCATAACAGGTCAAAGCAATATGGCCGAATGTCGTGACCTTATATAGACCGACTTTGGTTGTAAATAAAAAAGAAGACAAATCTCTGTGAAAAGTTTTATTATTATCTCGAGAATTGGTTTGCCTAGGCGCTCAACTCCTCTGTAAGCCATCCTTTTCTCTTGACAGTAATAAAACACTTTCCACCTTGTTATGTAATATACTATTTGTTATCTATAAAAAATGTTTTTATACAGGTTACGTGGTCATGATCAAAATATAGTTTAAGGGTCCCTTCTTTAAAAAAAAAAAATGTTTTTAATGAAGCGTTTCGAAATTAATTATTTTCTTAGGCAATATGTTTTGCCTATTTATATTTTAATATTTAAGTATACAAATAAAAAATTAAAAGATTAATTTGAAACGGTAATCATGTATAATAAACCAAAACTAAATTACCATTTCAAAATAATGTTGTGAATTGTTAAAATGCATCATGTGTCAAACTGACCTTCATGGCTAATTTTATTAGTCTACCAAAAATCGATAGAACCTGATTAAATATAAATTTTTTAATTATTACACCTAATGTCGATGATGGTCGCTATTTGCAAACTCTGCTTATAAATATTTTTATTTTATCTAAATTTTATAAAAAACTAACCGGACAACATGTTGGTAAAGGATACCATTTTTTAAAGATATTGACAAAAATTGCTCGCGTATTTTTATTATACAAGGTGTTTTTAAATTTGTACTTTCATTTTAACAATGTTTAGAGTGCAAAAGAATAAGAAAAATTTGTTAAATAAAATTGTCCTGAAAAGCTTCGTTTCCGAAATACAAGATGTTAAAGTTTTTAAATAATGCTTTTTTATTACAACTTTACTACCACTCGTGATACTTCCACAGTATTTAGTACACTTCTTATGATTATTACTTTACATGTTTTCCTGTAAAAGTAAAACTAGAATTTTTATTTGAAAACGTTTCGTTTTCGAGATATCCATCATCAAAGTTCAGCTTCAAACTAACCTTATTTTCACTAACAAAGTGTCCGAAAAGGGGTCAACAACGATAGAGGAGATAGAGTGAGCCAAAATAATCTTAGTACTTCATATAAAAAAGTTCTATCGTGCTTCGTTAGGGAGATATTGACACCAGAACTAAATATCCCTATACTAATGCTTTTTCATATGTATACGGCTGTTCAATAAGTCGGGATTATGCAAAGTGACACAAGTTTTTTTATTTATTTTAGGTATCCATTTTGGACATAGGTGACAAATTTGACATTTTGCTTTGCTCATTTGATTCTTTTATATTTTTTCTCCACAACAGTAATACCTTGTCTGGATCGATATCCTGGCCGTGTTTTTATAAAATCACATTTTAAGTCGAATTATACCAGCATTTTGTACCTGTGTGTGATTTTTTTTAAATTAATAAAATGTGGCAAAATTATTAAAAATGGTATTCGTAAGCCTGTTAAACTTTATAATACAGATATATATTGTTTTTAATAATTCTTGCTAAAAAAATAGAATCTTTTATTACATGCAAAATGGTGGTTTGTCTGGACCTCAAATGTGATTTAATTAAACATAGTCCGTCCAATATATCGATTTAAATAAGGTATACCTTTTTTGTACATAATTAATGAAGGAATTAAACGGTCAAAGCAAAATGTTAAATTTGTCACCTTTGTTAAGAATGCATACATTAAATAAAAAAAACGGCGCACCCTGTATAATTTCGACTTACTTTACTTACTTACTACTTAAGGATATTTATTTGCTCAAATATCATTGGTACTGGGGCAACAGTTTAAATGTTATAATTGGGATAAGGTTTTTTATGCCAATTTTGAAGGTCAATATTTTCCTAACGAAGCGCGTTAGAACTTTTTTCTTTTTTTATCTTTGGACAATCCACGAAGGCTGAAAGCCTAAATACTAACGTACCGTGGGTGTCTTAAGCAGGGTAAGAGGAAGTTTGTTAACACGGGACTTGAAAACTTGAAGATTTGGGGGAAGGAAAGACCTCCGCTGGCAGCAGGATCCATTGTCTAGAAACTCTAGGGATAAAAGAGCGAACGAAATGGGAAGTTCGGGGCCTGTCCAATTGAACTGTATAGGGATGCATATGCGCGGCACCACGAGTTTCTCTGTTGGGAGCTGCAAGAGGAGGGGCTATACTGGATAATTCGTCGGAGCAGAAGCCGTAAAAGTATCTATAGAAGAGCGATAGATCTCCCACAGTCTTTGAGTAAGTAAAGGATCATTAATAAGACGAACAGCCCTTCTTTGAATGGCATCAAGAATGCTGAGGGTTGTAGGTGATGCCATTCCCCAGACATGAGAACAATATTTCAGAGAGGGTCGAATTTGGGACACATATAAAGTGTATAAATTGGAAGGAGAAAAATACTTTTGGCTCGGAAAAGAAATCCAAGCTTTTTTGAAGCCTATAGCTATAGATACAATGTGTTTATGCCAGTTAAGGTTATTCTGAAATGTGACGCCCACAAGGTTAAATGTGTCCCCGCTCTGCCAAAGCTGGCCACTCATAAGCAAAGGATGAGTGTTTGATGATTTTTTCGGGACAAGGAACACGATTGTGTTTTGGATGCATTAAATTGAACGAGATTTTTGGCGGCCCAATCCTGTATCAAATTGAGATCCTGTGAAAGAGATATCTGCATCGCCCTGCGTTTGCTTTCCAAGTCGGGTTGAGAGATTGGTTTGGGAACCTAAAAAGTGGATTGAAGGGTACTATCCTCAGCATAACTATGAATGGGATTGGTTGTGGAAGAAAGAAGGTCGTTGATGTGAAGAAGAAACAAAGTTGGTGCTAGTACTGAACCCTGAGGCACTCCAGCATTAATTTCGTGAAAGCTTGAAGAGTGGCCATAGGAGGGAAGTTTATTAAGAAGTGCGTCATGCCAGTCTTGGTCGAAAGCTTTAGATATATCAAGAGCAACGATCTGGGACTCACCTAGAAACTCAAGAGACTTGTTCCAGTTGTGTGAAACGAAGGAAAGAAAATCTGCTGTAGATCTCTTGTGACGCAATCCGTATTGCCTGTCATGTAAAATTTTATGTTTTTCTAAATACCTAAGAATTTGCGAGTTAATGGATATATTTGGAATATTTTTTTTTTTTAATATTTTTAATTGTTTATGTTTTGTGCACGTGAAGACATAGTTTTATAGTCTGATGATGGCAGGAACACCTGCCGAAATGCATCACATCTAAAACTTTAGATTGGCATTTTATTTGTGGAGTAAAGACTTCCCTTATACAACCCTCAATACTATATTGACTCCACTTCAAAATGGACTTCTTTCTAAATTTTCTATAAGAAATTTCTACTCCCTAAGTCGAAAATGGAGGTCCTGGGGCTTGATTTTTAACGGTGAACAAATAGAAAGCTTCCCAAGAGTAATTTCCCTCCCTCTTTACAAATTGCCTTTTTGAATGTTATAGAACGAGACAAATAAAAGAATTAACATCCTTTTCTGAACTACTCCCTGATTTGAAAATCGGGTCCTTGGTCATAGTTTAAATTGGAGATATATAACTTTCAATTATCAATAATAATTGGTGACAACTTTGACGCATTATACATGAATTCAACGTCAACATAAGCGATTGGTAAATACCTTTTTATAATTGATTAAGCGCCTAAAACTGATAAATAAAACTTGGATGAGATGATGGCTTTGTTTAGTTGTTACAGCATGTTTCGGTTTTTAAGAGATATTTTTGTTGGTTTTGAAAATTAGTTTGAATGTTCTTCAACTATTGGGCTACTAACTTCTGATATTAGCTTTTTATCAGTAAAAGTGTCAGTAATTGATGTAGGTAATGTTATCCGGTGTTTGATAAGTGGTTTTATTTAGAGGTTGTGTAAATTTTATAGGATTTTTTTGCGTGTATGTGTTTCAGTTTTAGTAATTGGGTTACAAATCGCTTTTGTATTAATTAAAATTAGACAAGTTTAATAATATTTCTTATTAAAAATTTTTAGTTTTCTATTTAAAGCGGAGATGCCCTCTAGTTTCATTTATTTACAATTT
This sequence comes from Listronotus bonariensis, assembly GCA_014170235.1. Taxonomy (NCBI): domain Eukaryota; kingdom Metazoa; phylum Arthropoda; class Insecta; order Coleoptera; family Curculionidae; genus Listronotus; species Listronotus bonariensis. The sequence goes on along the minus strand of JACEGR010004813.1, from coordinate 43,163 downwards.
GATGTCCATTAACTATTATAGCGACTCAACAGAACCTAACTGAATAACATTTGACTCTTAAGACAGGGAGAAACCCCTTTTTTTTCTTTTTTCTTATAAAAATAACACAGGCCTGTGTTTGTAATTAGACAATTTTAGTTTTTTTAAGTTAGTTTTGACGTATTAATAACCAAATCAATAATCGTTTGTCTCTATCACGTACAGTTTTTTTTAAAGGATCATCATATTTTTTATTATAGTGACCGCCAGAAATGTTGAACCATATAAAAACTTTTTATGTTTGATTTAAAAAAAATTATCACTGATAAAATTCTCTAAATAAAGTGAAACTCATAAAACACGAATCAAAATTTAAATAAACCATCGCGTATACGAGGTAGGTGCAAATTAACGAATATGACACGGGAGAAAACTACCTTTATTTTTAAACTTAAAGAAAAAATTATTTGGAAAACTTTTTAGTAGTTATGTCAAATTTTAAAAGCAAAGCCCTCTAACAAAATTGGAAAAACCTACTTTTTCTATTTAGCTCGTAATAGGAGATTAGGTGGAATTAAAATAACTGGCATAAGTAACTGCCCTCTAATTTCGAAAAATGTCAAAGCTTTGTTATTCTTAAAGCATTTAAGGGAGTGATAAATAAATTTTGGGAAATACTAAAGACCAAAATTATGTGACAATTGTGGGGGACATGCTGGACAAATTTAAGGCCTTAGGTTGCAATATCAGCAGAGTGGGAAAAAATTCACTTTTTACACGCACATGTGGACTAGTTTCCTGCAAACCTAGGTGATGTTAGTGAAAAAAAAGTGTAAGCGCTTCGATCAGGACATTAAAGAAATGAAGAAACAATATTAGGGGCAAAATGATGGCGGGCTATTGTTGGATGTTAAAGAGGGATATTCCTATGGCCGAGTATAAGAAAAAAACACCAAACGGAGCTTTTCGGGCAAAAGAGAAAGATTTTCTTAGAATATCAAAGAGTAGCTCGTGCTCCTTTTCCTTTATTTTTTGTTTAATGCTGTAATCTTTTATGTTAATTCTGTAAATATAACTTTATAAAAATATACCCTATATAGTTATATACTATATGCATTATTATTTACGTAGATTCCCTGTTGACCAAAAACCTTACGTGATAGAAAGAAACTAAAAACAGATTTGAAATCAGGGTCACCAAATTACCCATGTTCAGTAGAGAACATCAATTCACATTCAATAAGGTGTAAAAACGCAGGCCTGTATAATTTACTTTCTATTTTAATAAATCATGTATTTTTAATTCTATCGGGTACTTTTAAAAATATATATAACTTAGGTAATTGACAAAAGTAATCAAACAATGAATTTTTCCCCAAACACTGTTGCCTGTTTCATCCATTTTCCGTGTTATTATTAATGTTTTTTTATCCGGAAGTAACAACACTTTATTATTGAATTTAAAATGTACAAATGCAATTTTTACGGATTTCCCATAATTTGTAAAGAATTATAGTCATTGTATATTTGCACAGCGTATTACGCACTTATGTTTATTAGTCCATTAATATGTATATTAAGTTTTAATCGGTATGCAAATTAAAATAAGTAGCTACACAAAGAAACAAAACATTGAATACTTAAACTTAATCCAGAAGTTAATGTGAGAATATGTATAGTGTGCAAAATTTTATTTATTTTTGTACGTTTTTATTTCACTCGTGGCTATTTAAATGGTATAATTAATATTTATATAGAGTGATTTAAAAAGCATTATTTTAGAAACATACTGCCAACCTATTTTTTTTTTTTATCTTTGGACAATCCACGAAGGCTGAAAGCCTAAATACTAACGTACCGTGGTGTCTTAAGCAGGGGTAAGAGGAAGTTTGTTAACACGGGACTTAAAAACTTGAAGATTTGAGGGGAAGGAAAGACCTCCGCTGGCAGCAGGTTCCACAGTCTAGAAACTCTAGGGATAAAAGAACGAACGAAATGGGAAGTTCGGGGCCTGTCCAATTGAACTGTATAGGGATGCATACGCGCGGCACCACGAGTTTCTCTGTTGGGAACTGCAAGAGGAGGGACTATACTGGACAATTCGTCGGAGCAGAAGCCGTAAAAGTATCTATAGAAGAGCGATAGATCTCCCACAGCTCGACGATGGGCAAGAGAAGGAAGTCTTTGAGGCAAGACTACAGCCCTTCTTTTGAATGGCATCAAGAATGCTGAGGGTTGTAGGGGATGCCATTCCCCAGACATGAGGAACAATATTCCAGAGAGGGTCGAATTTGGGACACATACAAAGTGTATAAATTGGAAGGAGAAAAATACTTTTGGCTCGGAAAAGAAATCCAAGCTTTTTGAAGCCGCGGTGGCTATAGATACAATGTGTTTATGCCAGTTAAGGTTATTCTGAAATGTGATGCCCACAAGGTTAAATGTGTCCCCGCTCTGCAAAACCTGGCCACTCATAAGCAAAGGATGAGTGTTTGAAGATTTTTTTCGCGACAAGGAACATGATTTAACTACAATTTAAGGATCAAAGTCAGAGTCTCAAATTTGTCAAATATATATTAAAATTTAGGGTGACATGTTTCGCCGTCTCCGGCATCATCAGACCTAAAATAATTTATAAAACCCGTTACACATAGAAAAAAAATAACAATAAAATACAAACTCACCTAACTATTTAAAAACAACAGTTACAATGACATAACAATAAAATAAATAATCAATACAATCAGCTAAAGTCGAAGAAGAAGAATGAGGTTGAGTAGTTAATACAAAATGTATAGGGTACGGTAAAGCGGTAAGGTAGACATAGCTTTATAAAGTTGCCCCTGGTAGCACAGGCCTAGTTTATATTGAAGAAATAAAGAGAATAACCAATATGACATTCGACGACAATGAAGGGTCAATTTTTATTATTGTTTAAGATTATTAAAAATTAAATGAGGTTCAAAAAGTGAACACTTCATTTACGCACGTAAGAATGGGGCTTGTTTTGGCTTTCGAAATTTCCAATTTCTCCAGCAAGTCCAGTTTATTTCCCTTGTCACACACATGCAAAACTTTTATATTGTCAGGTGTTTTAACGTGTGATGTCCTGATGTAAGTAGGTGGTTCGCAAAAGCCGAATTAGTGACAGAGACATCAGTGTTATTATATTTTTCGTATTGTTTTATATGTTCTCCTACTCTTGTAGATATTTTTCGGACCTGACTGGCCAACATAGACTGCAGGACAGTCGCACATTCAGCGAATATACACCAGATTTAGAAAGTTGGTCTCACAGGATCCTTCGACCGAACCAAATGTTTTTTTAATGAATTGTCCGTCCTGAAAGCAATAGAGATCCCGTATGGTTTAAAAATTTGGCCAGTTGATGAGAAACCCCACCAAAAAGGTCATAGAACGAAAGTTACAAATTTCTTTAGTTGTTGAATGTATTATATTATAGGACAATTTATATTTGTTAAGAAATTTGAAATAAATTTTATTAATTGTGTTTACTGGAAAACCGTTATTAAACGCTAATAATTTAATGACTTTTAAGCTCCTTCTTAAAAGCACAATTAATAAAATTTATTTTAAATTTCTTAACAAATATAAATTGTCCTATAATATAATACATTCAACAACCAAAGAAATTTGTAAACTTTCGTTCTATGACCTTTTGGTAGGGGTTTCTCATCAACTGGCCAAATTTTTTTTAAACCATACGGGATCTCTATTGCTTTCAGGACGGACAATTCATTAAAAAAAAAAAAAAAAAAAAAAAACATTTGGTTCGGTCGAAGGATCCTGTTGACCAACTTTCTAAATCTGGTGTATATTCACTTGAATGTGGCGACTGTCCTGCAGTCTATGTTGGCCAGTCGAAAAAATATCTACAAGAGTAGGAGAACATATAAAACAATACGAAAAAATATAATAACACTGATGTCTCTGTCACTAATTCGGCTTTTGCGAACCACCTACTTACATCAGGACATCACGTCAAAACACCTGACAATATAAAAGTTTTGCATTTGTGTGACAAGGGAAATAAACTGGACTTGCTGGAGAAATTGGAAATTTCGAAAGCCAAAACAAGCCCCATTCTTACGTGCGTAAATGAAGTGTTCACTTTTGAACCTCATTTAATTTTTAATAACCTTAAACAATAATAAAAATTGACCCTTCATTGTCGTCGAATGTCATATTGGTTATTCTCTTTATTTCTTCAATATAAACTAGGCCTGTGCTACCGGGGCAACTTTATAAAGCTATGTCTACCTTACCGCTTTACCGTACCCTATACATTTTGTATTAACTACTCAACCTCCTTCTTCTTCTTCGATTTTAGCTGATTGTATTGATTATTTATTTTATTGTTATGTCATTGTAACTGTTGTTTTTAAATAGTTAGGTGAGTTTTGTATTTTATTGTTATTTATTTCTCTGTGTAACGGGTTTTATAAATTATTTTAGGTCTGATGATGCCGGAGACGGCGAAACATGTCACCTAAATTTTAATATATATTTGACAAATTTGAGACTCTGACTTTGATCCTTAAATTGTAGTTAAATCTATGTTGAGTCTCTTTGAGAAAATGGACAGATTCTTAAGAAGGAACATGATTGTGTTTTGGGTGCATTAAATTGAACGAGATTTTTGGCGCCCCAATCCAATATCAAATTGAGATCCTGTGAAAGAGATATCTGCATCGCCCTGCGTTTGCTTTCCAAGTCGGATTGAGAGATTGGTTTGGGAACCTGAAAAGTGGAGTGAAGGGTACTATCGTCAGCATAACTATGAATGGGATTGGTTGTGGAAGAAAGAAGGTCGTTGATGTGAAGAAGAAACAAAGTTGGTTTTTATAATCAAAACTCAGACTAACGACTATTAGGGGAATGAGGGCAGTTACCTCCTCCCCTCTCAAGGGTCCTTTTAAGTAGGGTGTTTTCTATGGCTTTTTTTTTTGGTTGTCCCTTTGGTTTTTTTATGTGTTTTTGGCTCTTGCCTCCCCCTCCTAAATCATATTTTGTGCATTTTTATATGGTCCGGAGGTAGCAACGTCGGGGAAACAATAATTTTAGGTTCGCTGATTTTTGATATGTTGTTCTCCCTCCTCTTTTGAGTAAATTCTTGGCTGTCTGGCTGATGGTTGGCGCCCAGCTGTGACCTTGACTTTTATTGTTGTCGCTGATATGCCAAATATTGACCTTGATTATATATTATCTTTTCAAGTTGCATCAAAATATACCTAACGGTTTAGAAATTAGAAGGGGTATGACTGTATAATTAGCAATAATAAAAGTTGATGGATGGTAATTGTTTGGGTACACGCCAAAAAATTAAATTAAAAGTACGAAAAACCAAAAAAATTTAAACAACTAAAAAGATAACTAAAAATCGACGTTTCGGTGGCAAGTCTGCCACCGTTGTCAAGATAAATTGAATAAAATTAATAAAAATAAAAATTAACCATTATTAAGGTTTTAAATTTTGAGATTTTTATCTTTTTTAATGATATTTTGAGAACGTTTTGACATTAAATGTCAAATATGTTTGTTTGGTTATAGTGTCATAGTGACATAGATAACTGGTTACTGGTGTATTTATTGTTTGTATTACAAAAGAGGTAAATAGTTAGTTAATTTTTAGTCTTCCTGAAGATACTTCAGTATCAAGCAAAGGCAACCAAGTGTTATCTAAATTGAGGAGCGACTGAGCAAAAAGCATTAAATCCGTTTTTGTCCTTTTATATGGACATACGAAGTCCGCTTAATTTTGATTAATTTATCATCTTTTAAAAGCAATTTAATTAAATTGCATTAAATCCCATAAAATGAACCATATTAAATTAACTGAACTAAGCAATATGCGTTAAATCCAAATTTTCTTAAATGTTTTTAGTGTTTTACTCAAAAATATATATTTTGGATTTAATGCTTTTGCTCAGTTGCTCCTCAATTAACTGAAATTGAATCTACACAATTATCTTTATTTAATAATATATACGCACTTTCTTTGATTTTGCTTTTTTAGAACAAATTTCCCTTTTGCTAAAATGCTCGAAGCATAGTTATCTTTTTACTTGTTTAAATTTTTTTCGTTTTTTGTTACTTTTAATTTAATTTTTTGGCGTGTACCCAAAACAATTACCATCCATCAAATGAATCCGCCGAACTACAGAACATATCTTCAATAATAAAAGTGTTCTGGCAATAAAAAAATATATTTGGCAAACCTATCTAAAGAAAAGAATTTAAAAATTGGGTTTCTGAAAATGTTTTCAAAACCTTGGATTATCACCTGTACAAGGTGTTTCATTTTCGATGGTTTTACGGGTTATCTCGAAAACCGTAAGGAATATCAAAAATCTAATATGGGACACCCGATCTCTTTTTTGAGAAAACAACTATAGTGAAAACAGTTCATGGCTATGGAGATCCATCTCGGAGCTACAGGGTGATTTTCGTATTTTACCCATTTTTATAATCTTTTTTAACTCATTTGCTATTAAAGTTGTGAAAAAACTTTAAATAGGTTAATTATGTAGTTTTTCCGAATAATATTGTGGTGTTATTAGTTTTCTCCTTTATTGGTTAATTAAAAAAAATACCCAACTTATGTTCTTTCTTATGGAACACCCTGTATATTTTTATCTATATTTATTAAGGTCTCTTTCGGCTTTTCAAAAAGGTATATAAGTATGTATTTTTATTTAAAGTTTTACCAAAAATTAACATTTTTTATAATTTTGCTTTTTTTATAGAAGGTCATGATTAAAAATGACAAAACAGTATTTTTCAATACCTATTTTTTGTGGTTCCTGCACCCCAAATTGATTTTTTATTAAAAATCAATTTTTTATATTTTATATTTATTTAAATTAACCAACCTAAACTTTAATAAATATTTATGCAGTTTTTATAAAATATTTCGAAAACTTGCAATATAATTATAATAAACAACATAACAATAATAGACAAGTTTAAAAATATGATACGTTTATAGAAAAAGCACTATTATAATAAAAAAACAAAATTTATGAAAATGCTAATTTTTTGTAAAACTTTAAACAAGAAATACATACTTACATATATTTTTGAAAAGCCGAAAAAAATCTTAGTAAATACAGATAAAAATATAAAAGGTGTTCCATAAGAAAACACATAGGTTGGGTAATTTTCTTAAAAACTAACCAATATAGAAAAAACCAATATCATCACAATATTTTACGGAAAAAACTGCACAATTAACCTATTTAAAGTTTTTTCACAACTTTAATAGCAAACGAGTTAAAAAAGATTATAAAAATGGGCAAAATCCGAAAATCACCCTGTAGCTCCGAGATGGATCGCAATAGCCATGAACTGTTTTCACTATATTTGTTTTCTCAAAAAAGAGATCAGGAGTCCTATATTAGAGTTTTGATATTCCTTACGGTTTTCGAGATACCCCGTAAAACAACATATCAAAAAGCCAGATATTTATCAATTCTTTTGCGAAAACGTTACTACCTCCTATACAAATATTAAATACATACAAATAAATCAATAATTTTATACGTTAGTATGAAATAATTTTAATTAACAAACAAAAAGAAATGCAACACTTCTTATTTCCTCTCCACATCGTTTTACAAATATGTGTTTACAGAATTACCTCATTATTTTAAATTGCTGGTATTCAATACATGTATATTTCAATAATATGTATAATTTATTGTGTTTAGCCATATTTTTTTGTTATTATAAAAAAACTCCTAAAAATTATTGTTTGTATCTGTATATACTTATCAATTAGGAGCAGTTAAATAATAATTTGAAAAAAAAATCTTTTGTTTTTATAGTAGAGAATAGCAGATTGGCAATAAAAGTAAAATACTTTTTTCAGAAATTATTATGTATAATAATTTAGTTTTTTAATGTTTTTTGGGCCAATTTGAAGACAATGGATTTTTTTGTATGTTATTAGGTTTGTTATTTTCTTTTCTTCGAGGTAATACACTTATTTTTCGAGGCAAGTTTTTTAGGGGTTCCCTAACGCTAGAGAATAACTTTTACATTAACTTACTTCGCACGTTTTGCTTCATTGCTGAATTTCTAACGAAATTCATGATGAGCATAAATTATAAAAAATATTTAAAAAATAGGATATTAACTGCCACAACAGAAAACAAAACTTGATTATGAAATGTCATGTTCTAAATTTGCAACTGCAACGTTGCCAAGTCGCTTAATTTTAGTTTTTAATACCAAGTACTATGAAAGTTATTCAAGAAAACCAATTTCCAGCGGCGTCCTTTAAGGAGCAGATATCTCTGTAAAGAGGTGCTTGGGGATAAAAAATTATAAGAACTTGTCACATTACTTTCACGTGTTCTATATGAATCCGAGAGGTTGCCCACATATTCTTAGACACCCTGTATACTATGACCTTCTTCAAAATCAGAAATGTAGAATAAATTACAAGCCTGGTTCAATGGAAATTTTAAATGTATTATACAGAATCAGCCAGTCAATTATACGTATAGGCAATTCGTGGAAAAGGGACAGTTTAAAACCGCATCCAGACTTGCAACAATACACCGTGCTACTCCACGCTGCATATCCCTCCAAATAGCGCGGACGTGGACGTGGACGGAATTCACGTCATTTTATGGGCCTGGCGAATGATTCGCCGGTGATTCAGAGCTTGTCGTTTTTCGGCGTCAAAGGAGCGCGCAAACAGGTTGATTAGTTTGGCAAATTGTTGCATGTCTGGACGCTGCTTAACGCGAATACCGGCATGTAAACATGGGTGACTAATAGTGCTTGTTTTGTTATTACATTACTGGCCGATATGCCATTAACTATTGCTTATACGGTATAGGGTTAATTAAATATGGTTCCCTAAGAAAATCTTTTTTTTTTCAGGATGATACGACGACGCCTATGTGGCTAACTGCCAGTGAGGCAAGCAGTTTAGCATATGAAGAAGTTGCAGAGAGATTGGAAGTCGACATAAAGAAAGGAATTACATGGCAAGAAGCAACACAAAGAAGACATTTTTCTGGGTAAGAAATAAAATCGCATACAGAGGAGCTTACAAACAGATTTTTAAGACTGGAAAAAAACTGTCGATATTTGGTACACTACTTAATTTTGCAAAAATGTCGTTTGCCCTGTAAATGTCTCTTACCAGTCTGACCTTTCTTAGCAATATTGAATATTGGAATAGTGGAAGGGGAGCCCAAGAGGGGATTTCGTGATTTACTACAGCGCGGCAGATTAATATACCGGAGGATACTTTGTACCCGGTTAAGTACCTCCACTTAATGTGAGCTCCGTATACAGGGCCGATCATAAAAAACAAAAATATATCCATCAGAAATTGTCGAGCGTATCAGATTAAGATAGGGTGAGTTAATTACATGCTAAACAGTGAATATTCCACTAATGGGACAATTCGAGAGTCACGAAAAGGAAACAGACACAAATTTGAAGAAAAACTTACTTTTCCAACTTACGCCGTATAGAGATTAGATCGAACTAAATTACCTGTCGTAAATTATCATTATTACCGTTAAATTTCGGAAAAATGTCAAAGCTTTGTTATTTCTAAAGCATTTAAGTACATTTAGATTAATTCAAAAGACAAACGTAAATTTTTGTTTTTGTGGTTCAGTGAGGCCAAAACTGAAAAGCCCCATTAGGTTTATGTTCCACGCCATTTTTGCTTTATAAAAACAGCTTAACTTTTTAAAAACATTCATTTATTTTAATGATTTTCTATTACAATGTTCAAAAATTAAACTTTATTGGGATTACGGTAATAGGAAAAAAAGTTCATAGAATAAAAATATATATATTTTAGGATTAATCTAAATAAATACGAAAATATGATCATAAAATTAAAAATTCAAAGACGTTTTTTATAGGCCAAAAATGATGTGGCACATTAATCTAAAGAGGGTTTTAAGTTTTGACCTTATTGAACCACAAAAAGCAAAAATTTACGTTTGTTTTTTTGAATTGATACAAATGTACTTAAATGCTTTAAGAATAACAAAGCTTTGACATTTTTTGGTAATTTAGACAATAGGGATAATTTACGGCAGTTAATTCATTTCGATCTAATTTCTATACGGGGTAAGTTGAAATGTAAATTTTTCTTCCAACTTTTAACAGAAGGCTTTGCTTTTAGAATATGACATAACATAACATAAAATACTATATTCTTATAATAACAATAATATTATACTAAAAACTTTACTAGTACTTGTTAATCTCCCTAATATAAAAAAAGGCAGAAATTCACAAACATTGCAGGCGTTCTTAGGGCTTTAAATTAAATATTGCAAGGAAAAACTCACATTGCACGTCATTAGGCGAAGTGTCCAATTTGGAATAGCAGTTAACACTGGATTAATAAACCTTTTTATGGAAGACTCCTTTGTCATTTCATATGTTACCGGATTCCGTGAGTGAACGGTCAGTTTCTGTCTTTATCTACTAGCTCTTTTTAAAAATAGATGGGTAATTGCTCAAGCGCAAGGGTTTCTTAAATGATTTTATTTCATTTAATTTTTTTGGCTTTTTAAAATTTTGTGTATGGTCCCTGGTTTGTCTTAGACGCAATTCTCTATTTTGTGACTCTCTTTTATATTTAAGCTTTCGGCAAACAGCAAGTGCGACGTAACGTTAGCGGGACATCAGCGCGTCAATGTCACATAAAAACACGTCCGTGACACGCCAGGTGGGACAGGGACGTGATGCGCCTATTTGACTGCTAGATAAGGATTTAATGTATAACAAGATGTTCCAATGCACATTTTTTTAAGTTTCTTTTTTCATCTTGTACAGGGGCGAAGATATTTCGTGTATAAATAGAGTTGGGACACCCTGTATATGTTTTTAATAATACTACTCTCTTGGACTTCCATTGTTTTTCAAGTGATAAACCTTATATATATGTGTTAAACCGCATCCAGATTTGCAACAATTCGCCGTGCCGCTCCATCGCCGCATACCGCGCCACATAGCGCGGATGTGGACGTGGACTGAATTCACGTAGTTTTAAGTGCTTGGCGAATGATTCGCCGTTGATTTAATGCTTGTTGGTTTTTGGCGTCGAAGGAGCGCTCAAACAAGTTGGTGAGTTTAGATGGATTTTTGGCGAATTGTTGCAAGTCTGGACGCGGCTTTATGTATACAGAATCAGCTAAAAAACGTTTATAGGTAATGTGTGGAAAAAGACGGTCAAACGCGGATACTGGCATGTAAACATTTCGGATTGGATGATTGATCTTTCTTTCATTGTTATTTCTATACTGGCCGATATACCTTTAACCATTGCTTATACAGTATAACTTGCTAAAGTTTTTTTGGTGTTAATAGCCTAAAACAGGTTTTTCCTGTTTATGAGACTAAAACTAAAATTTGGTTTTAAAAAATCATGTAACTTAGTTTTTTAATCAATCTTGTAACAGGCTATGGATACAACTTAAAAAAAAGAAGCGTTGTTTAAGTAATGCAACAAAGCATTAATGGGCTACATATAACTTTTTTATACAGGGTGTCTTAAAAGCTACGGGTAAACAAAGTTTGTTTAGGCCAAAGTATGCAATCTAACTCAACTTACCTTAGGTCAAAAGTAAATGATTTAGGAGATGCAGAGTATTTAAAATTAATTTTATTATCTTTTTATAAATATTTTTGTTATAAATTGATGTATTGTCACAATATTCCGTTAGACGTGGCTTTGGGGGAGGGGGTAAAAATTTATATTCTGCTCTTAATTTTATTGTAAACTTTAGAAAGCGGGTGATTTTTTTTAAATTTAAATATATTATAATTATTTTCGAAAACCAGAATGAACTTTTGACGCCTTGTATCTCTAAAATCATCCCATTGGCATTGTGGACTGAGGTAAGTTAAGTAAGTTTGTCATATTTTTTGCCTCAGATATTTGTGGTAACATTTTTTTAGAGACACCATGTATAATCCGATTTGTCATTAAACATTGTTTTATTTGCAGCTATAACGAATTCACAGTCACAGTTGAGGACCCACCATGGAAAAAATATCTGGAACAATTCAAAACCCCTTAATCCTCCTTCTGCTGGCGTCCGCAGTAGTTTCGGGAGCGATGCAGCAACTAGACGACGCAATCAGTATTACCGTAGCTATCATTATAGTCGTAACAGTAGCTTTTGTCCAAGAATACCGATCAGAGAAGAGCTTACAAGAGTTAACGAAGTTGGTGCCGCCATCTTGCCATTGGTAAGTCCGAGCAAAAGAGAAAATGTTGGGTCAATTAGAGGGTGTTTTTGCATATGTTTATTCTCTTAGCAAAATTTTGGCATATTATTGGTGGCAGCTATGGCCTCAATTAGAGCACATGGATCTCTACGATATAAGCCGTGTAATTTCTCAATATATAGTAATATCAGGGTAAAGCTGAAATAAGAGCCTAATCTCTGACCTAAGTACCAGAGACCACTATTGCTAGTGGCTCCTTTGGGGAACGATCATGAGGACCAAAAAACAACTACTCCCTCTGGCTATATGCCGCGAGAAATATTGAATTAGTGGTCACACAAGATGTTCGTTCGCACCAGACAAGGGTTCTTGGTTGATCATAAAGTGATGTTGGGTGTGTTCGTCGGAATCGTTCTAGTGAATAGACGATTGGGTGCACAATGTGCAAACCCATGACGCTCCGGGAGCCGGAATGGCTTGTGCCACCACTGACGGTGGGGACCGGAGGGATTGTCTCACGTCGATCGTATGCATTTTCAAAGCTCATCCTCGGCTGCTTTTGTCACTGGCGGCAACTCATCAAACCGACTTTTATGAAATGTACTCTGCACGCACGAACACATCCAACATCACCATAGCAATAACAACTTGGCGGCAGGATGGGCATATTAAAATTGGTTCCCGGATTATAAACATAAGAAAAATTGATTATCAACATGTATGCGGTAACTGACGAGTAGGTACGAATATCCAATAAGTAATAAAAAAGGATTGTGTGAGTGTATATAAATTTGTCTCCTAAACTAAACCAGAACTGTTTTATTTGTTCACTCACAATTTTTTGGGCCATGGGATTCATGGCGGAAATGCAACACAACTGTTCATTTAAAAACGCAACATAGTCACAGCAAAAGTGCAAAATTGCTAATAAGAAAATCAAACGCACCCCAAGATATATAAACCTTTCGGAGGTAATCGGTGTCTATTTATAACCAGTAACCAATATACCTACTACCTGGTTGGAGCTCGGGAACCAATTTATATATTAATATTAATGGCTTTATGACCACTTTTCAATTTACCAACCGGCATGACGGAATGATATCACGCATTTAATAATATTAATAATAATCATGGGTTCCAATAACATTACAACTTTAACAATATTCTTTTCTTTTTTAAAACTTTTTAGTTTACGAGAAGGTACACCAGACACATTTCTCGCACGAGAATTAGTGCCAGGCGATGTAGTTATATTACAAGTAGGAGACAGAGTACCAGCGGATTTAAGGTTATTTGAAGCTATTGACTTACTCATTGACGAAAGTAGTTTTACTGGAGAAACGGAACCATCAAGGTAATTAAATATATTTTTCTAACATACATTTTTTAAAGTTAATTTATTTGGAAAAACAAAAAATGTTACATAACAAACAGTATGGATTTCTTTAAAAGAGATCTACGGCTGATCTTTTTTCTTTCAAGTAGACTACTAGAACAAGTCTCTTAAGTGATCGGATCTGGCATGATGTGTTCCTCAATAAACTTCCCTCCAATTGTCTTCCAACACAACTGTTCATGGTTTTCTAGTTTTCTGTCTGATCGACGTATATGACTTACTGTAAACAAAATATTATTTGGCTTTTCTCCAGAATAAAATTAAAAAGTTTATTTAACATTTTAAGAAAATTAAAACTTTTATGGTCCCTCTTCAAGTTTTTACCAAATTAATGCTGGGGTGCTTGAGGGCTCAGTACTGGCACCAACATTGTTTCATCTTTACATCATTGACCATGATCCATGTCGCGGAAAAAGTCAACAAATACTTATCCTTTACTTATGAGCGGCCAAGTTTTGCAGAGCAAGGACTCATTTAATCTTGTGGCAGTCAAATTTAAGAATGACCTTAATTGGCATAAACACATTATAACTATAGCCGCGGCGGCTACAAAAAGCTTGAATTTCTCTTTCGAGCGATTTTTTTCCCTTCTAATTTATACACTGTGTATGTATTCCAAATCCGACTCCCTAATAATATTGCACACTGGGCATGCTTGATTCCATTCAAAAAAGAGCTTTTGCCTCATTAACGATCCTTTGCTTACAGAGAGGCTTCCCTCTCTTGCCTAACGTCAGGCTGTAATTCCCCTACTTGCAGTCCCCAACAGAGAAACTCATGGTGCCGCACGTATGCATCTCTATAAGGTCCAACTGGACAGGCCCCGAACTTTTCGCACGTGTCTCATGTTAACAAACTCTCTCTTACCTCGCTTAAGACACCCACGGTACACGTAGTATTTAGGCTTTTAGCCTTTGTGGATTGTCCAAAGATAAAAAAAAAGAAACATCTCTTGTGTGTTTAATTAGGTTAATATTTTTTCCGTGTTTCAGAAAAACACTGACTCGGTTTTAAGGCCAAATGGAGCTCATTCATCAAATACAAACATTGCTTTCATGGGAACATTGGTCAGGGCTGGAAATGGAAAGGTAAGAAGATACTGAATGATACAGGATATTGTTTTTTTTGTATTTTTTTATATAATTGTTAAAATTTAAAAAATACGCTTAAATTATCATTTGGTTGCATTAACTCTGGTTTAAGCAGATGTACCATTAAGTCTAACTAAGGAAGTTGATAGTAGCTTCGCCTAAATCGGAAGTTATTTTGGGACCAATGTCAATTAGTGCCTTAATTATATTGTAAATTTTAAGTTTTTCTTAAAAACCAAGACCAAAATTGGGGGTAATAACATCTCATATTAGCCGGTAGACAGGGTGTTTCAATATAGATGTAAAAAATGTTGGGAGCTTTTTATTTTTTATATCAACAGAAATGCCAGAATAATGAAATTCTTTATTATATTATCATTATAAAAATACATTATTAAGTATTTTTGCACACAGGAAGAGGTGGAAATGAACTACCCCTATAATTCTCTTTTTTTATTAAAAGAAAAACTTACAGCATGAATTAAAAAAATAAATGGCGTGGTTGATTTAAAAACCTTTTCATCTTCTGTATTTTTTTATTAAACTTACCGATTTGAAATACAAAAATAGAGCTACCATATTATATCCTATTAACGAAAGAAGTTTTGATTCCATTAATAACCGTTATTGAGAGTTATATTTCTTTTAGGGTATCGTCGTTAGCACTGGTACCAATAGTGAGTTCGGATCAGTCTTCAAAATGATGATGGAAGAAAAAGCACCGAAAACTCCTCTACAAAAGTCTATGGATGCACTCGGAACACAGCTTTCCCTCTATTCTTTTGCTATTATCGGAATTATAATGTTGATCGGCTGGTGGCAAGGAAAAGTTATTCTAGAGATGTTCCAGATCGGAGTTAGTTTAGCTGTTGCCGCCATTCCAGAAGGTATCTGAACACCGGTTAGAGTACAGCCGTCTAGAGTTCGGCTACCGGCTTTTCGCCCGACCAATCAACGAACGCCAAAAGTCACGTGATGCATTAAACGTCCTTGAAACTTAAATTATACCAAATATTTTGATTTATTTAAACAGAAAACATTATTTAAATATTATTTTATTTAAAAGTGGGTCCAGTTTTTAACCAAACTTGACAATATTGAATTATCATCCAGACTACAGCAAAAAGCAGCGGAACCGGTAATTTGATTAGTTTGAAGCGCCACAAGCTGTCATGCAAAACATTTACATTGGGGGTCATGGTAGTTAAAACTTATTTTTCTTAATAAAGTGAATTAAAAAAAAAAAAGATTTAACTAACCAGAACTAACCATGACCACCACAATGTGACAGTTTTGCATGACCGACTGTAGCGCTTCAAACGATTGGTTTTATTCCGGTTCCGGTGCTTTTAACTGTAACCCACGAATAATAATTCAATTTTTTTGAAGTTTGATTAAAATACTGGACCCACTTTTAAATAAAAATATATTTAATGTTTTCTGTTTAAATAAAACTAAGTCTTTTTTATGTACGTCACATTGACGTTTCTCTAGAAAAATACGTATTGCCACCCGAAAAATGGTACATTTAACAGACTATAACTCAAGTTTCAAGGACATTTTATGAATCACGAGACTTTTAGTGTTCGTTGATTGGTCGGAAAAGCCAGTGGCCAAACTCTAGACGCTTGTGTTAAGAATCCCTCTAGGGCCATCTATTGAGGACTGAGCAGAGTCATTTGATGAAGCATATTTTTTTCCATTTTTTTTAATAAAAAGGGGTTCCTATTTATCTTTAATAGCTAGAATCCCATAAGACAAAAAATCAGTTTTCTGTCAAAAACTAGCATTTATAAATAATTTAAGACTTAGTGGTAAAAGTGAAACATAAACAATTATTTAATAAATTTTGTTGCTACTAAAAATTAAATCTAAATCTTTTTATTAAAAAGTAATGACAAAAATAAGACATTTTAAGTTACGAAGCAATAAATAGGGTTAATACTTTGTTTTTGGTTTAACCATGACCATAGTCTAAGATCCCAATAGGAAGTTTAAATACAGGGTGTCCCACCGGAAACTGCTGCGATCGATTTCTCAAAAAGTAGGCCTTGGAATTTTTTAAAATTTGGGAACAATATAAAGTCAGTGGGGGACATACAACTAAAATATTTTGACAGTTCTACAACTTCCGGTTATACCGAAAGTTAACGCTAAATTCCTTATTTTAAATGGAACACCCTATATATTATTTATTTGTTAGATTCTGCGTAAAATTCTAAACATATTTTATGAATAGTGTTTTATATCCAAGTTCAGGTTAGTTCTGGTAAGTTTTATGTCAAAAATGACGTCTGAAAGCCGTTACATAGCTCTCATTTTTTCTAAAAAGAACCTTTAATACGAATTGCGGTTGGGTTGCTTTTAGAGAAAGAACTACTTTACTTTTTCAAATGAATCATTTTTTACTTTATTCTATTAAGCCTTAAAAATAAAGTTATGTTTGTATAAGGATGTGTAGTCCAGAAATTTTTAGTTTTTCAATTATTTTCAATTTAATATTCATTTAGTCTAACAATGCTTTTAAGTACGTCTTAGTTTGGCTTCTAGTTCGCCTTGACAGCGAAAGGCGGCGTCATGGTCAACTACACCGTACCTACCCGTACTTAAGAGGATAGTAATAAATACATAATATTAAATGGTTATTATTCCAAAAACTACAAGTTTTTGGAATAGACATCTTTGTACAAAATTAGTCTCATTTTTAATGCTTAATGGGATAAGGTAATAAAAGTTTGTGGGTTTCTAATTGGAAAAATCGACTTCTAATGTTTTTATCGATATAATTTTTGTCTATTATTTTTTACTACCCTGTATTTATTACTTGTTAAAATATCAATACAGTCTACAAAGTAGTTTCTTCTCTACGAGAAGACTAATTCCAATTCATATTAAAGGCCTTTGTTTAGAAGAAATTGATGGTTATGTGGCTTGCAAACGTCATATTTGACATAAAAGTTTAAATAGGTCAGAAACGGTTGAACTTGAGGTACAGATTCAAAATTCAAATTCAAAACATGCTTTATTGTCTAAAATGAAATCTTGTTGACAAAGCTAATATAAAGTTTTGGTTATCCTATATAAATAAAATATGTTTAATAATAAATTACAATAAGTTACAAGTCCATACAGAAAATAATTATACTAAACTACAATGCACTTTTTTTAAAAAACAGACCAATATTAAAATAAAAACAAAAATAAAGTAAAAAAGCTATAAACAAAAATACGAACAATTTAAAATAAATACAGATGTAAAACATTAAATAGCAACCAAGAACATAAAATCCAGCTTCTGTCAAGAAAAGTTTAAAATAAGTCATAATAGATACAATTTAAAAAAAATACAAAAAAAATCTAAAAAAAATAGCTAAATTGAACTTAATATAAGACTAATACTTTTTGATACCTACAGACGGTCGCTAAAATACTCAGCCAAAGAATAATATGCCCTGTTCAGTAATATCGACTTAACCTCCCTTTTAAATTTATTTATTGGCTTTAATATTCTTATAGCAATTGGCAGATGATTAAATATTTTTTTTAATCATAAAAGATGGATGATTTGATTAAACTCGAGCGCGGGATTGGTAAAGGCAATACTCCCACCTGACGAGTATTATAAGAATGAACTGCATCTGTTGAGGCTCCAAATTTTTTATACATTAATGAAACCGTCTCTAGTATAAATATTGAAGTTAAAGTTAATATTCGATGCTTTACAAATAAAGGTTTGCAGGACTCTCTAGGACTAGCTCTACACATGTTTCGTAAAGCTCGCTTCTGTAGCACAAAAATAGAGTTGATCAAGTACTGGCTGCAGTTTCCCCAAAAGCTATTCCATACCTTAGGTGGGACTCTATAAGAGAGAAATACACCAACCTTGCAACATTGATATTTAGTTCGCGAGAAACCACTCTTACAACAAAGCACCCAGATGCTAATTTTTTAGAAAGATTAAAAATGTGTTGCTTAAAGTTTAATTTATTGTCGATGTATATTCCTAGAAATTTTACTTCGGGACAGTTTACAATTACACTGTTGTCAATGCAAACATCAGCCATGGCACCATTAAAATGCAGTATATTTGTCTTAGATATATTAAATGACAATCGGTTAGCGTCACACCACAATTTTACCCTTTCAAGGTCCTCGCTGATAATTTTATTTAATTCATGGCTACTGCTATTGTGCCACAAAATGGTAGTGTCATCTGCAAATAATGTGAAGCTTCCTCTTATATTTAAAAATGCTATATCATTTATATATAGTAGAAATAATATAGGCCCCAGTACAGAACCCTGGGGAACACCAGCAGTGACAACTAGTTCATCTGATTCAGAACCATGAATGCTAACCTTTTGGGTTCGTCCACTTAAATATGACCTGAACCAAGAAAGAGAATTACCCCTGAAACCATACATCTCAAGTTTCCGCAGCAGAATTTCGTGGTCAACACAGTCAAAGGCTTTTGACAGATCACAAAAAACTGCCGCGGCTACCTCTCTGTCATTTAAACGTAGATATAGACTGTCAAGAAAGGAAAATACCGCATCACCCGTATCACAACTATCTTGAAAAGCAAATTGGAAGAGATTCAGTATATTATTTTTTTAAGAAAAGTTTTAACCCGTTTATTCATAAGCTTTTCAATAATTTTTGCCTGCGTAGGCATCTTTGCTATTGGACGAAAATTAGAAGGAGACCCCACGTCGCCATTCTTGTGAATAGGAATCACAACTGAGGCTTTCAATGATTCAGGAAAAATCCCCTTTGAAAAAGAAACATTAATGGCATTGGCCATTGCAGTTAAACTTTACTTCTTTAACTAACTAGAACAATTTACATAAAATATGTTTAGAATTTTACGCAGAATCTAAAAAAATAATAATGTGTAGTTTCATTTAAAGTAAGGAAGTTAACAATTACTTTTATTGTAACTGGAAATGGTAAAACTAAAAATATTCATGTCCCCACTGACTTTATAATATTCCCAGATTTTCAAAAATTTCTGCTTTTTGAGAAATCGATCGCAGTTGTTCCCGGTGGGACACCCTATACCTATACCCTTGATCATTGACCAACTTGCTAAATAATAATTTTTAGTCAACCTTAGGCCGTGTTTACACTTTTTAAAGTTGATATGGGCTGTGCAAAAATGGTTGGTGTGTCGCCAGCTTGTATTTCCGTTTCCAACAATGCTAAAATTTTACTCCTTTTTACACGGGCGTTTTAACAACGACAATTAAACTTCTCTCGCCGTAAGTCGCCGATCCCGTCCATTAACTACAAAAAAATGCGGCGGCTGGTCGAACTACTTTTTGTGGTCGGATTGGCTACTATCGAACCACTTTTTGTGGCCCATATCAACTTCAAAAAGTGGCCCGTGGAAACACGGCCTTATGGTCTTTTAGGTTAACAACTTTGTATTATATTTAAGTTTTTTAAAAGCACCATTTTGTTTTTTAATTAACATGGACTGTATTTTTGCTGGCTCCGTTAATGAATCCTATGGAACATCTATAAAACAGATGCTTTATTATTGTTGTGCGAATTTTGATTAGCAAATTATTAATTTTTATTTTTAGGTTTACCAATTGTGGTTACTGTTACCTTAGCCTTAGAGTCATAAGAATGGCAAAAAGAAAAGCAATAGTTAAAAAACTACCCACTGTAGAAACTCTTGGTAAGTTTTATAAAATACTGTTAAGCATTTTATTTGTAAGGCTATGGCTAGGATACCAAGCGTCAGCCGCCAGCGGAGAGCAGAGAGTGTGAGAGCGCTGCCTTTAATCTTTATGGCAGCGCTTTATGATTTTTTTTAATCAACTACAACGACTGCAATATACGTGAGCAAAAAGCCCTGCTCTACCACTTGAAAACGAACAAATATTATCCGCGGAGCGTTTTTAATGTATATAAACTGGCTTCAAAACGCTGTTTATCACAAAATATTGTAGCCAGTACCGGCTACCAGTACAGAGATTTGGTACTCTCGGCTCTCCGCTTGTGCTTGTTATCGTAGCCGAGGCCTTTTTTATTGTTTTTTAAAAGTGTGGACGGTATAACAAAAATATATTTTTTTAAATTTTAGGTTGTGTTAATGTGATTTGCAGCGATAAAACTGGTACGATTACCAGAAACGAGATGACAGCTACGGTATTGGTAACATCTGATGGGTACATTGCCGAATTGACCGGAGCCGGCTATAATGACCATGGGCAAGTGTTGCTACATAAGTGTGATAACCCTGACAAGGCTAGAGATAGTGTTGCGCAATTATTAGAGGTATCTATTGTAATATTTTTATTAGTTTCAGTTTACCTATTAATTGTAAAGACAAATATAGGGTTTACCAAGAAGAGCGTCAGAACTTCAAAAGGCCACTAAGTAATATCTACAAGTAAAATGTAAGTAATTTTTTTTTATTGGTTGGCCCAATTTCTGATTACTTTTTTCAATCACATCATCCGCCAAATTTGTAATGGTGCGTGAAATGTTCTTCTTAAGATCAAAAAACGTTCGTAGCGTTTTCTCGTACACCTTTTATTTAAGGTAGCTTCACAGAAAATAATCCAAGGGTGAGAGATTGCATGTCCTTGGCGGCCAGTTCCCATTAGCATTTTCCGAAATAACCCGCATTCTGATGATAAATTTTAATAATTTATTTCTAACAATTTAATTTTTAAACATTTCTACACGTTGTAGAATCGTGTATCTCTCCAAAATAACTTACTAGACATTACTGAGCAAAACTATGACAGTTGGGTGACAATTCTAAGCAATGTTGGTACACTAATATTTTAAAGTTCTGACGCTCTTATTGGTAAACCTTATATTACAGTTGCAGTAAAAGAAAATTTTTGAAAAAAAAAATTAAAATCTTTTTTTTGCTAACATATAAAAGAGATCAGTTTCTGTGGTGGTATATATTTTTATTTGCATCAGCTAAATCAAAAGATTTACAGGCAATGCGTTGAAAAGAGACGGTCTAACGCGTGTAGAATACCAACAGGTAGAGATTAAATAAATTATTCTGGCATGTAAACAAGGTGACACACCGCACAATCTGTCGATATGTGGATAAGAATGCCAAAATTAATATTTTCATAACAACTTAAATGTATAATACAAGGTGTCCTACGAGGAACTGCTGCAATCAATTTCTTGAAAAGTAGGCTTTGAAATTTTTTAAAAATTTGGTAACATTATAAATTCACTAGGGGACACACAGCTAAAACTACAGTTCTAATGTTTCTCTGACGTTTATGACTGTTCCTTTACTGCAGCGGATGATTTATTACTCCCTAACAGCAACCATCACATCGCCTATTCCTGCATGCTCTCGGGCTTAACGGAAAGTGCCTCAATGAAGTTTGACTTGGAATATTATGACTTTAAAAACGCCGACTTGTGTTCCTTAAATGAATATTTATCGAATGTTAACTGGAATGCTTATTTAGACCCGTTTGATGTTAATTTGGCTGTAGAACAATTTTATATGATATTGTACCATGCCATCTCTATTTTTGTGCGCCTGAAGCGTTTTAGAAGCTCAAATTTTCCCGCGTGGTTCAATGGTGAGCTTAAACAATTAGTTATTAAAAAAGATAGCTCATAAACGCTTCAAGGAAACAGGTCTTTTTCTGATTACGAAATTTTCTCGAGGTTGAGGGACAATTGTAAAACACTAACGAGAACCTGCTATAACAATTATATTGAGTCTGTCGAGCATAACCTTCAAAATGACCCGAGGGGCTTTTGGCGCTTCTTGAGCAATGCCAAGAGGGTAAATGGATATCCTACTTCAATGTATTTTAATGATGGGCAGGCTGACGACTGTAGTGCATCGGTTAATCTATTTGCTGACTACTTTTCAACTGTCTATTCAACATCAAACTTAGATATACCAGATTATTATAAAAATTTAAATGAATGTTTGATTCCGTTATGCACTGCAGATCGGGCTGTGCCTTTGGTCCTGATGGCATACCCACCATTCTGCTGAAAGCTTGTGTATGTTCTCTAAGTCAACCTTTGAATTTTATTTTTAACTTATCCTTAAAAACTGGAATTTTTCCTGATTTTTGGAAACAATCTTTTATTACACCAATTTATAAATCCGGCGATAGAGGTAACGTGGCTAATTATAGAGGCATATGCATTCAATCGGCCGTCCCTAAATTGTTTGACTGTCTTGTGACATCAGTACTATCATGGGAATGTAAGCGTATTGTCGTTCATCAGCAGCATGGCTTTTGTGATGGTAGGTCAACAGTTACGAATCTATTGACCTATCAGGATTATCTCTTGAATGCCTTTGAGAATAAACTTCAGGTCGACAGTATTTATACGGATTTTTCGAAGGCGTTTGATAGGGTAAATCATGCGCTGCTGGTGGCCAAGCTTGCATCGTGGGGTTTTGGGCCAAACATTCTTAAGTGGATACTTAGTTTCCTCACAGGAAGGACACAAAGGGTAAGGATTAATAATTATGTTTCCAAAGATATTGTTGTTTCTTCTGGGGTTCCGCAGGGCTCGCACTGCGGTCCTCTTTTTTCCTTCTTTTTATTAATGATATTGTGGGCTTTATTCATCACTCAGAAACACTTATGTACGCTGATGATCTAAAATTGTTCAAACCAATAAAAACAGTTGAAGATTGTATTATGCTTCAAAATGATATCGATGGCTTATTGCTTTGGTCAAAATTGAATGGTCTTGGTCTAAATATAGACAAATGCCATAGTATGTCTTTTTATAGAACTAATCGATATACACATTTTGACTATAATATTAGTAATAATGTTCTGGTAAGAGTCAATGAAATTAAGGACCTTGGAGTACTCATAGACAGATCTCTAACATTTGTTACTCATATATACTCAATTACACAGAAAGGCTATAAGAATCTTGGTTTAATATCCAGAAACAGTAAAGATTTTACCTGTGAGACATTTAAATTGCTTTTTGTGCTTATGTGAGATCTGGTCTGGAGTATGCTAGTGTGGTCTGGTCACCATTTTACCAGGTACACATAGGTGGTATTGAGGGTGTACAGAACAGGTTTCTGCGTTCTTGTGCCTATAAAATGAATATTCATTTTTTAGGTTACCACATTGATTATGAATACATTCGCAGTACTTTAAATATTACTTCCTTACAGTCAAGACGCTTTTATTTGGATATGTGCTTCTTGTATTCCCTTTTAGTAGGTGACATAGATTGCGAATATCTCTTATCAAAATTAAATTTTAATACACGTCATCGAACACGTAGCAGGGAACTTTTCTGTATACCTTTTCATGCTACCAACTATGGCATGCATTGTCCTTTAACGAGACTACAACGTAACTTTAATATGAACGATTTTAGTATCCATATTTCAAAATCTAGATTTAAAACTGAAGTTAAGCGCGTATTAAAGTAATGGATAATTAATGTTGTGTTCTTGATTTTTCTATAATATGATATTGCTTGTTATATTTTTAGGGTGATAATTTATAGTGACTTTTGTTAGGGTTGTAATTTGGAATGTATTGTTGTATTATATTAGCATTATTTATGTACTAAATTTAGTTTAGGTATTAAGAAATTTTTGTAAATTTCTGTATTTATAAATGGAGCTATTCCGTAAATAAATAAATAAATAAATAAACACTTCCAGTGATACCGGAAGTCAATGTGGACGTCCTGGTTTTAAATAGAACACCCTTTATATTATTTATTTTTTATATTTTGCCTAAAATTTTAAACATATTTTATATATAATCCCAAGTCCTACTGATTTTTAGTAATTTTAAAGTTTTGACGTTGTAAGCTATTACATAACGATCAATTTCTCCTACACAAAGCGTTTAAAAGGAATTCGATATGAATTCCTTGTAGAGAAAGACCTCTTAAAATCGATAAAAACACGGCCTTCGTTTTTATACCTTTATTAACAATGGAACGTAACTATGGTTACAACAACGACAAAATCTTCACTTGTCAATGTCTCGAAGTTTACAGCACAAAAGTCGAATCTAACTAACTAAATCAGAGGTTTCCGTCGCCCTTTTATAGTGTGGTGGAAGATTAAAGAATGATCTAGAATTTTGGAGAAATATCGGGAATATTCCATAGTACAGGATGGCATAAAAGTTCTCAATGGATAATTCGGGCTTTTTCGGAAACCTTCGAAACTGATTAAAGAACTTGGAAAATCTAAGGTAAATTATTCAAATAAATTATCAGACTAAATTAAAAGGTCCTAGCTTTATACAATTCTATAAACTAAAAACACTTATTTTTAAAGTCCGTAACAATATTTAACAGTTAATAAATATAGGTTTGTCAAAAATAATCGTATAAAATTGTATTGACAAATGCTTTCGAGGTAATATAATTCGTTGGTTTGTATAAAAATGTCTATTTTATAAATTTATAGATTTCGAAGTATTACCGATTTAATATTTATCCATTCTAACAATCCTGTTAAATACGGGTAATTGTGGTGTAATTGGCCAACTAGAAGCCAAACTAAAACCCGTGCTTAACAGCATTGTTAGAATAGATAAATATTAAATTGTTAATATTTTAAAAACTGTAAATTCTTGAAATAGACATGTGTATACAAAATTACCCTAATTTTTAACTTAATAGGATAAAGAAATAAAATATATATGATTTCTATTTGAAAAAAAGTGACTTTTAGGGTTTTTGTCGATATAATTTTTAACGATTATGTTTGACCACCTTGTATTTATTTATTGTCAAAATAATAATACAGTTCACTAAAGAGGGTCTTTCTCTACAAGAAAGTTATTCCCACTTCCTTTTAAAGACTTTTGTTTAGAAAAAATTGATCGTAAGGTAATGGCATGCAAACGTTATTTTTAACATAAAATTTAAAATAAGCAAAAGCGGTGGGACTTGGGTATAGGACATTATTTATAAAATATGTTTAGATTTTTAAGCATAATCTAATATTATCTTTTTGTACTAAGGGCATAAAATAGCACTCTTACGCCCGCGGCTGAAAGTTGTTGCCCAAGCTTCGCGAGGTCAACAGTTAGCTGTGGGCGTAAAAGTGCTTTAGACCAGAGGTGCAAACGATATTTTTGTACGACTGAAATCAATATACAAGCATTCTCTGTAGTTAGGAGAAAATTTCCCAACTTTAAATATATCAAATTGTAATCAGTATGCTTTTAACATATTTTTAATTAGATAAATTGTTGTTTTACCATTACCAAAAAATGGAGCATTATTAAATTTAATTATTTTTTCATAAATTTATAAATGCGGGCGTTCTTGATACTTTTTTGCCCTTGGGCGTAAAAGTGCTATTTTACGCCCCTCTTTATAAATACGGGCGTTTTTGATACTTTTTGCCTAAGGGTGTAAAAGTGCAATTTTACGCCCTCAAACGAGGGCGTAAAATTTTATTTTACGCCCGGTCGTACAAAAAAATAAATGATTTCTGGGGGTTCCATTTAAAGTAAGGAAGTTGACATTAACTTTAGTTGTATGTCCTCATGAACTTTATAATATTACCAAATTTTGAAAATTTTCCGAAGCCTACTTTTCGAAAAATCGATCTCAGCAGTTGCTCGTGGGAAACCCTGAATGTGTAATTATGAAATAAATGTATAAAATACAGTATTGCTTTCTATACTAGCATACCATTGTACTCTACTTAATTATTAATAACAGAACTATTTTAATGCAATAAGACTGATACGATTTTTGTCCTAAAATCCTATCTCTCACAGCACTGTGCATTTCACTTAAAAGATCATGTAGATGATCTAATTTTACACTTATTTTTTAGGTAGGTGCAGTGGCAAACAATGCTGCCATCTCCAATGAAAATTTAATGGGACAACCCACAGAGGGCGCTTTATTGTCAGCGGCTATGAAACATGGATTATACAATGTTGCTGATAGATACTTAAGGTAAAATGCGAATATCTCTGCCGATAATTTTTATTAAAAGAGCATTAATTTTCTCCGTAAAAAAGAGTTAATTAAAATTCATGCTAAATTTTTAATTTGTTTCACCTGCCCCAAAAATCTCGTCCATTTTAATGCATCCAAAACACAATCATGTTCCTTGTCGCGAAAAGAATCATCAAATACTCATCCTCTACTTATGAGCGGCCAAGTTTTACAGAGCAAAGAAACCTTTAATCTTGTGGGCGTCACATTTGAAAGTAACCTTAACTGGCATAAACACATTGTATCTATAGCCACGGCAGCTTCAAAAAGCTTGGATTACTCTTTCGAGCCAAAAAGTATTTTTCCCCTTCTAATTTATACACTTTATATGTGTCCCAAATCCGACCTCCCTTGGAATATTGTTTTCATATCTGGGGCATGGCGTCCCCCACAACCCTAAGCATTCTTGATTCTATTCAAAGAAGAGCTATTCGTCTTATTAATGATCCTTCACTTACAAAAAGGCTACCCTCTCTTGCCCATCGTCGGGCTGTGGGGGATTTATCGCTTTTTTATAGGTAATTCCATGGCTTTTGCTCTGAAGAATTGTCCAGTATAGTTTCTCCACTTACGGTTCCCAACAGAGAAACTCGTTGTTCCGCACGTATGCATCCCTATACGGTCCAACTGGTCAGGCCCCGAACTTCCCACTTTGTTCGTTCTTTTATCCCTAGAGTTTCTAGATTGTGGAACCTGCTGCCCGCGGAGGTCTTTCCTTCCCCTTCAAATCTTCAAGTATTTAAGTCCCGTGTCAACAAACTCCCTCTTACCTCGCTTAAGACACCCACGGTACGTTAGTATTTAGGCTTTTGGCCTTCGTGGTGTGTCCAAAGATAAAAAAAGAAATTTGAGTTTTTTGCTGAAGCTTGCTATAATGCGCTGTTTAACAAATTTTTTATTATGTTCTTTATACCGGGGGCCACAATATTGCTAGCAAGCCTGTTATTATCTTGAGAAGTGTTACACGATTTTGAAGTTTTCGTCGAATGTATGATAAAATAGGATGCAGATTTCTAATGTTTCAGATTTTATGTGGCACATCCGATTTAACCGGAAGTGCTCTCAGCTTTGCTATTTTAAATTAAACACCCTATATATTAAAAAAAAACAATTCTACAGGCATTCCTAAGGAGATACATGTGCCACATGTTATACCAATCTCAATTAGTTTTTAAGAAAATGACGTTCGAACATGTCATGTTAACCGTCATTTTTATCGATTTGTTAAAAAACAAATGATGATTGAAAATGGCTGATGCAATGTTTTACACATATTTAATGAATCCTATATCCTATTACTGTAAAAATACACTGTGGCATTTTCGGTTTTACCGGAAGTGCCTCAGAAATTGACTTTCGGCGGTAAAGAACTTCGATAATTCAAATGGAAACCACTATCTTAAGCCTTAACTTTGACCTTAACATTTATATCTCAACCTTTTTGGGAAATTGTATCCTATATCTAAACCTAGTGGTTTTTAAGTTATTAATAGTAAAATGTTTAAAAATGTATTTTCTTTGCTATTTTCAGGACAGATTATTAAAGTTCTTTAGGCCAAAAGTCAATTTCTATGACATTTCGGTAAAACCCGAAAGTCTATTTTTACAGTGATATGATATAAGGTTCAATAAATATGTGTAAAAAGTCGCATTACCCTTTTTCTATCATCATTTATTTTTTAACGAATCGATAAAAATGGCAGTTAAGATCAAAGTTGGTCTATATAAGGTCGCGACATTCGGCCATATTGCTTTGACGTGTTATGACATCACATCTCGGCCATGTTGTTCAGTGCCGGAGATATACAGTTTATTGTATTATTAGAACAACCGTTTACACAACAGTATTTAATTATTAATAAGTTGTAAATTCTTTTACTTTAAATAAAAACATTTGGAATTACATCTTTCAACAAATATCACTTCCAAAACAATGCAAAATGAAATGCGCAAATTCTAGACGCCACTGGATTGATCATCAGCTTTAATTTTACCCAGTCTTGCCAACTTTTTTCCGTGGAATGCCCTTCGTTGCGTCCCCGACCTCGAACCGCCTAAAAGTTGAGAAAAGCGGCTAAATGTAGGTTGAATGGAATCCGTGACGGAATCGTAGAATGGAACACAGTGTTGCCGGTTCTATGACCAAAATTTCATTCTTTTCCGCGGGATATTTCTTGACTATAAAAGTTTTAAATCTTACGGTAAAAAACACGGGAAACGAAAAACAAGGCATGAAAGTGACTAATTTCAGACCCCTATGAGAAAAATAG
The DNA here is from genome assembly GCA_014170235.1 of Listronotus bonariensis. Classification (NCBI taxonomy): domain Eukaryota; kingdom Metazoa; phylum Arthropoda; class Insecta; order Coleoptera; family Curculionidae; genus Listronotus; species Listronotus bonariensis. The sequence goes on along the minus strand of JACEGR010004813.1, from coordinate 14,202 downwards.
CCTATTTGATAATTTCTTTATACACCAATATATCCACTGTAAAGAGGCTTCAAAGCGCAAAAAAAAGTTCAGTAAACCTGGAGCGAGAAGGGATTTTATTCTTGGTTGCCAGGCTATTCATTTGTTTTCCATTTTTTTGCTTTAATTTTGTGCTTTAATTCTGCCAAAAGTACCTATTTTACTTTAAGCACTAAAATACTGTACTTGTAGAAAAAGTAAGGTATAAAACTCTGGTAAAAATCGGTTAAAAATAATGATGGTAATTGTCTAGAAACTGTCCGCAACTCCGATTTTGACCAAATTTGGTATACAGGGGTTTTTTGGGGCTGATCACACATCTGAAAGAATTTTTAGTCGGAAACGTTTCGTTTCCGAGATATACATAATCAAAATTGGTTTTTGAACTATCCTCATTTTCACTATATTTCCCCTTCTTTTTGCACACAATTCTTGATTTAAAGCTAAACTGGCCCACAATATTTGATTTTCACCTTTTAAAACCCCGTTTTTCCATGTATTTTACACCTTTTTTCAAATAAATTGGGAATGGTCCCTTTAAAAACGCAGCAAGCTATTTATTCATTTCCCGGCGCATTCGCCGTAATGGAAAACTATTTAAGTGGAGCTACCCAGTTTAATTCAAAAAGTGTAAAATACGTAGAAAAATGAGGTTTTAAAGGGTGAAAATCAAACAGGGCCGTATGGAGGGGGGCAATTGCCCCCAAAAGGGATTTGATGAGGTTTTTTTGTCGGAAATTGGAGCGAAACAGGGTATAATCGGCCTTTTTAGTCATTTTGCCCCCCGGGGAAATGTTTATCGGTGTTTCATAAAAAGTTGAGGACCTTTTTTTTTGGTCTTCATTTTTTCTTCCTTGCCCCCCACAAAATCCATTTCTCCGTACGGGCCTAAAATCAAATATTGTCTACCACTTTAACTTAAAATCATGAATTGTAGGCAAAAAGAAGGGGAAATATAGTGAAAATGAGGATAGTTCAAATACCAATTTTGATGATGTATATCTCGGAAACGAAATGTTTCCGACTAAAAATTCTTTCAGATTCGTGATCAGCGCCCCAAAAAACACCGTATACCAAATTTGGTCAAAATCGGAGTTGCGGACAGTTTCTAGACAATTACCAAAATAATTTTTAACCCTCATATAGGTATATGGGAACCAAACTGTAAGACTTGAACAACATAATAATATTGCCGTATTTTTTTTATATATATATATTTCAATAACACAAAACAAGTCATACTCTTAATACTTTATTTTTGATATTGTATATTTAATACTATATTACATATTAGGTAATAAAATAATTGATCATAATAATGATTTCTATTTGAAAATATTGACTATATTTGACAAACATTACTTATTTTAAAACTGTCATTATACTAAAGGGCCTGGACAGGCCCTATATGGTGTTTAGACTTTCGAGCCGCAGCAATCCAACAAAATATACATAAATAAATTAACCCAACTATTACAAAAAGTATTGTATTTATTATTAAAAGGTGGTAAATTAGCTTGATTTTAAGTTTTCCTGAAGATACCTCAGCATCAAGCAAAGTTAGGTACACGCCAAAAGTCAATCTACAAAAAATGGGACCGCTTCGGTCCTGGTCCGGGGGTATAGCGAGCTGACCCTGTTCAGCCCTAGTGACCCCTATGAACTGGCCGGTTACCTGAACTAAAATTAAAAAAAAACAAAAAAATTCTAATTAAAAAATGACGTTCGAGTAAAGTATTGTATTGGAGATATGCTCTATATTGGTTAGGCGGATACATTTATTGGATGGTCTTCTTGTTGAGTACACGCCTGGAAAGAATGGGACCGCTTCGGTCCTGGTCCCGGGGTATACGGGCTGACCCTGTTCAGCCCTATTGACCCCTATGAACTGGCCGATCGCCTGAAACAAAATAAAAGAAAAACCCCCAAAAACCCAAAAATTCTAATTAAAAACGACGTTTCGGTGGCAAGTCTGCCACCGTTGTCCAGTTAAAAAATTAAGTTAAAAAATAAAAATAAAATATTAACTAATATCTAAATTAGAAATGATTAAAATTTAGATTATTTTTATATCTCAAACTGAAAATAGTTTGACATATGTGTCATGAGTGACAAGTAACTGGTGTATTTATTATTTGTAGGACAAAAAGATACCTCAGCATCAAGCAAAGTTGGGTACACGCCAAAAGTTAATCTACGAAAAAATGGGACCGCTTCGGTCCTGGTCACAGTGTATAGCGAGCTGACCCTGTTCAGCCCTATTGACCCCTATGAACTGGCCGGTTACCTGAACTACAATTTAAAAAAAAAACAAAAAATTCTAATTAAAAAATGTCGTTCGAGTAAAGTATTGTATTTATTATTTATTAAAAACAAAAAAGTGGTGAGTTAGCTTGGTTTTAGGTTTTTCTAGAGATACCTCAGCATCAAGCAAAGTTGGGTACACGCCAAAAGTTAATCTACGAAAAAATGGGACCGCTTCGGTCCTGGTCACGGTGTATAGCGAGCTGACCCGGTTCAGCCCTATTGACCCCTATGAACTGGCCAGTCGCCTGAAACAAAATTAAAAAAAAAAAAATTCTAATTAAAAAATGACGTTCCACTAAAGTATTGTATTTATTATTTATTCCTGCCCCCTCTCGACAGACCTGTTTATGCTGCCATTTTTGGAATATAAGTGATCATTTATCGAATTATTTGAAATTATAAGAGACTGAGATAATGTCTCTTGAATGATTTTGTTTTCATTTAAATTTGGTTTTGTGTGGCGTTTTTTAAGTGTTTCTTTTTGTACTAAAAAAGACTACCTGTTTTTAATTTTTTTATTGGCTGGACCTAAATTATTTGTAGAAAGTGAAGGAAATGGAGTACTATTTGTAGATGATGAAGCTGAACCCACATTTTTTAACATTTTTAAATGTTTGAAAATGTGGTCAAATTCATCGTCAGTATAATTAAAGGTCGCTAAATTTTTTGCAACTCCAGAACTTCTGACATAACTTTATTTCTCCAATCTTGGCTGGACAGTTTTGGAATGTTATTTTTAGAGAGATTGTTTATCATTCCCATTATTTCTACTTTATTTTCAGCTTCACTATCTTCACTTATATTATTTGCCAAATCTCTATTGTTAATATTAAGAAAGTGGATATGTTTGCAAATAGTAGCTCTAATTGAGTAATCAAGGCATGTGCATTCATAGGAGTGGACACATATATTACAAAAACTGCAAGCTAAAGGGCAGCAAATGCTATTAGATGTTATCTTTTTCACAAAATATGTTAGTTTTCGTACTTCATCATACACTTCAAAGATGGTATCATTGCTAGACAAAATTTTGTATGATTTTACAAGAGCTGCTCTATGCCTATTTTGAATATCATTTAAATGCTTATTACATTTTCCTTTTGTTAGTTTTATTATTCTATCAATGACCTTATCCCTCAAATACTTTTGTAAGGCATTAATGGACTTATCCAGGCGTTTTATTCTTTTACCTTCTAAATATATGTACTTTACGACCCGATGCATACTCTCCAAATGCATGTTAGTATTAATTCCACTCCCTTTGCGATAACAATATGCCCAATAAAATCTATTATTAAAGTAATTATTAATTAAATAATTGTACATATTAATTAAACTATCATCATTTTTTAGGAGGACAAGGAATTCTTTAAATTCTTTTTCAAACATCTCCTCTTGCAAACATGTTTGGAGATATTTCAGTGTCTTGTAAACCCACTTTCTTTTTCTAAATCTGCCACTTTAGATAAATTTTGTTGCCATGCCCTATCCACATGCCAAGAACAATAAAGTTTTTTTTAGGGGCACCCATAATAACTGTCCAAGCATTATAATATGAGTCAGCAAGATCAGACATAAATACATTAGAATGAAATCCATGGTCTGCTGAAATAGCTTTCTTTTATATATGAAAAAAAAATTTCATATACATATGTGTCCTGTCTATTGGAAAATAGAAAAGCAACAGGGAATCCCTCACCAAATTCATCTAAGACTAATAAAGTAGTTAGCTCAAAGTTGTATGCATTCAAACCATGAGTGCCATCAACACATACTATATTGCTTCCAAATTTCTTTAACATATCAATTTGGATCTGATTCATGAAAATCAAAACAAAATCATTAATACTTAAATTCCATTCACTAGCCAATTCTCCCTGTGTTTTAAAAAATTGAATAGGATTACTTTTGTTATCCATACACTCTTTACCCATAGACATACGCTAGTAGCATCGTCACTATGTCTACATCCATCAGTTATATTAATATTAAAAGATGTCTTGATATTGCATATGTCCTTTCTGGTTAAAATGTCGTCCCGATTCAGATTATCTGTAATCTTGTCCCTTACAGAGTCCAGCAACCTATTAAAAGGAAAAAAATTACATAATATTAATAATATTGTATGAAAAGACAGTGGATAATTGATAACAACACAATAACTGATTTATAAAATGTAAATATGTACAATATGCATTAGGTACATAGGTACATACATATATTACTTTAAATGTTTAAATAATAGAGTATTCCTACAGGAACTACTAACATCAGAAGTAAGTAAAGATGTTAACCACAATATAAACACTGAGAGTAACAGTGTTCTATACAAAACCTTGAGTAAAAGAAATAAGTGATAAATTGAAACCACCACCTAACCAGACCATCCAAAAACACCACTCCCTAAAAATACAAAAAAACCAAACCACACCAAAAAAATGGAATGCATGTCGCTTTACCTGTTTTTATTGTTTTCTGCTTCTCTTTAAACATATCAAATAACAATACATCCTGTATTCTGTAATGCATACTCGTACAAAAAAAAAATCATTTTAATTAGTGGTAAATCATAATATATATAAATAACTTCTATTCATTCTCACCTAGTGGTAGAAACACCCAGCAAAAGTTTCTGAGCAATTTCCTTCCTACATTCTTTTGAGATGCGTAGGTGTTGTATCTCCTCACCATGTCCATAATGTGTGGAAATATAAACAACAGTACATTTGCTTGTTAAAACATCCTTGGTAACAACCATGTGGCAAGTACAATTGAAGTTATATTTTGAAGAACCTTGTGATTGACTACCACGTTTACGCAACTCTGGAGAAACCAGTCTTCTTTTTCCTATAAAAAATTAATTAAAACATAAATCCCAATTAAATTGTAAACTGTATTATTTAAAATTATGAAGAAAAGTAAAAAGTATACAGCTATAATATTTTGTATATATGTTACGGTAAAAGTAAACATAGAGGTAAATGTGTACATTAACCAGTAAATGTATACATTTGCCTTTTAAGATGGTCAATGTGAATATAAGCTATTTTTAACTACTGTTTTATCTACATTTGCCGATTTTAAAGGGAAAAGTATACATTTACCAACGCTCCCTGGTAAAAGTACACAGACCTAATTTCTGATAAAAAGTGAGGTTACCAGAAATCAATTTACATTGTGTCAACAAAAATTTATCGGGTGGAGGATGTTCCGAATACTGAAAAATCTCTAAGAGAAATTGTGAGAATACAGTCATTGACAGGTGGTCAGGGATACAAAAGATGTTTTTGCAAGGGAAACTGTGGGACCAAGAAATGTGGCTGCAAAGTTGAAAATTTATTATGCAACTCAAAATGCCATGGCAGCGGATCATGCAAAAACAAAAACTAAAAAAATATATATTATATTTATATTTTTATGCTTATATCTCGTTTTACACAAAACATGTAATTTGTTTATAAATAATGGTTACCTAGGTATTGTTCCTTTTTAACACGCCAAATAAAATAATATATACTTAAGTAGATATTACAGATTAAGACCATAATAAAATTGTCTTTTTTTTTTAAAGCGTTACGTATATAGCTAGGAACTCACACAGTTTTAAACTATACGAAAAGTTTAACTGTGAAATTATGTCATTTCTTTTCACATTTACCATCAATAATGGGAGATGTATACATTTACCGGTGAATGTACACATTTACCAAATATGCACTTTCCCCATAACATATACATATTAATTGTGAACCTCACATTTTGCATATTTTAAACACCTACTTTGTAATTAGGAGTGAGAATTTTCATCTTACCTGACCTAGAACACATTAAAACCAATTTTTCCAAACCCCCACATGCATTTCTTTTTGATCCTGATGGTTTAAAGAATCTCACATTATTTCTTTTTTCATGCTTTTCAAGCCAAATTTCAAACTCTAAAATAAAATATGTGATGAAAAATAGTTAAGTATTATAAATTTCCTAATTTTCACATTATATGTTGTCGGTTATAAATGTAGATGAACATACTTAATAATTAATATTTTTATGATAAAACCACAGATAAAAGCAAATTTCTATATGAAATTACTAACCTTCAAATGTTGCAAAGTCTAGTTGATTTGTAACAAAATGAAAGCCGTGTTTCAAAGTTAAATGATGTTGTAAGTCTTTGCAACTTTTAAATGAAAGTTCACATCCCTCAAAACATTTAAATAAGGTCTCATCAAATTTTGTACCTAAAATTTGAAACATATTTATACTTTAACATCATAGGTAAATAATAGGTAAATGTTAATTTATCCCATTTGCATTTTCCACATATATATTAAGAAAAATATTTACCAGTAGGGGCAAGAATAACTTCCTTTGCAATTTCCTCATGAATTTTCCTATGCCTATTACGATTTCCAACGGAAGAGAAAACCTTGTAGCAAACATCACATTCAAATTTTGTATCTAAATTATAAACATATTTAATATCATAAATAAATAATAGGTACATGTTAATTTATCACATTACCATTTTCCACGTATATATTAAGAAAAATATTTACCAGTAGGGGCAAGAATAACTTCCTTTGCAATTTTCTCATGAATTTTCCTATGCTTATTACGATTTCCAACAGAAGAAAAAACCTTGTGGCAAACATCGCATTCTAATTTGGAAGACATAGTAAAAAAAAAGAGTTAGCTATAAGCTTTAAAATAAAATAAAATCACAAAATGAAAACAGATGCCAAGAGTATTATTATAACAGCTTTTTCGAATTTAAAATCTAGCAGTAGTTGTAGAATTTAACGAACACAACTCACACATAACCTAAAACTAGACCAAACTAGACCAAGTCCGAACAGCTGCATTGGCAACACTGTGTTCCATTCTACGATTCCAATTCCACCTACATTTAGCCGCTTCTAAAAGTTGAGGATCTGTCGCAACCTTTATAAATATAAACTAACCTTGGTTAAGATGACATTTTCGAACTCCATTTTTTTTTAAACCAATAAAGATAGGTATAACATGTGATACATGTATTTTTCTTGAAATTGCCTGTAGAATTGATTTTTAGAAAAATGAATGGGGTTTTCCATTTAAAAAAGCAAGTTTAGAGCCTTTCCGGTTAAAGGAGATGTGCCACATAAAATCTAAAACATCAGAAATCTGGATCCTATCCAACCATGCATTCGACCAAAATTTTAATATCGTGTAACATTTTGTAAGAAAATGACAGGCTTGCTAGTAGTTTCCATGGCCACCCGGTTAGGGATGGCAACGATATATCGATAATCTTCATCGATATTTAACTTCTCAATATATCAATATCCAATATTTTTGATATTTGTGGTGAATGAGACAAAATTTAAAAAGTTTTTCACTAAAAGTTTTAAACTGTGAAAAATGTTATACAGTAAAAAAAAGTATTAAGCTAATTATTACTATTATACCCTACTTCTTTACTTAATGCCTGTTAAGAAAAAAAATTAAAAAATTATGTAATTAAGAAAATATATCGATATTTTTTTCTTTCTCAAATATCGATATTTAGCTCTTCGATATATCTATTAATCAATATTAGCCAAAACGATATTTATCGATATCAATGTTGTTTTTTTTTTTAATTTGACCCTACCAAATATTGATTTTCTTTAGTTTTATTTAAATTCAAAAAAATTTGTAAAACCATGTTTTTTTTCAGGCTAAAGAGTATCCGTTTTCTTCGGAACAAAAAATGATGGCGGTAAAATGTGTCTCAAAAATATGATTCTGAAAAACAAGAGCATATCTTTTTGCGAAAGGAGCTTTGGGAAAAAAATATTACCAAAGTGTACTGGATATATGGCAAATGGTAAGAAATAGCGGATATCGAATAAGCTTTAAGTATGGGAAAGACACTTGTTGCGCAAATGTTAAAAACAATATTATTTTTTGCTACGAGTGTTTTAAAAAGAAGAAAGATATATTTATTTTTATTCTAATATTTCTCAACGTCAAATAGTATTTGTCAGTTTCGACGTTTATTGATTGCTGCTATAACAATCGATAACATTTTCTGACGTGAGATTGCTTGCGCAAGTTCAACTTTGCGCACGCAGAGAGATGCGCAAAGTAACTATTCGCACTCCGACTAGAAAAAATATGTTTATTTACAACCATGTATGTAACGTTGACATTTAAAGGTTTTTAAAAACTTTAAAAGTCACTGTTTGACTAATCCTGACCCAACAGTCGCAAAAAACCAGAAGTTTTCCAACTTGACATCTTTACTCGCGATTAATGCCTGGAGGCGTAATTATTTGACAAATTAAAAATCATTTTGTTGTGTTGACACAGTATTGAATAAAAAATTAACTAAATAGAAATGGTTGTAAATAAAATAGTATACAAGTGAAAAGTTTTATTACCATGTCGAGAAATGGTTTACCTCTGCGCTACGCGCCTCTGTAAACCTCCCTTTTTCTTGAAAGTAATGAAACACGTTCCACCTTGGTTATGTTATGTACTATCGTTGTATTCTCATATAACGGTACTATTAAAGTGATTTTGACCAGATTTAGGCACTCCGCACATGGGTCGTTAAAACAGCGACGAGACCAAGATTCGACGAGTTTTCGACAGTATGTACGCATTTATTCGTGTTTGAAGTGGCGATAACCGTACAGAGACGAGCATACGTTTAATAGTCAATTTTACCCAATATTCTCAGCCAATGAAATTATATGTCGATCGGAGAGCGCCGATATCTCCCGAACCCGACATGGCGAAAACTACCCTTTTGGATTATCCCACCGGGTCAAAGAGTGCCATAATAGAGCCCTCTAAGATAAGTATGCAGAAGCCTACCGAACTTTATTTTACAGAAAAAAAAGTTGTTACCTGACAGGTTAAGCTCTTTTTCTATATAATTCCAAGCTCTTTTTCTATATAATTCCAAGCTCTTTTTTGTCTACTCTTTTCGCAAATATCTTTTAAGGGTTAATTATAAAGTATAGGACATTTTTCAACCTCCTTCACAAATCTAATATAAAACAAATCCATTATAAATCACACACTGTAAACAAAATACAAAACGTTTCTGTATTGCACTTGTTTATTAAAAGACGCGAATTGCTGAGATTGGACACGCTAAGTATGCCTACGTGCTGTCGAAGCCTGAAAAATCGCGTCCTCGTCGCTGTTTTACCGACCCATGTGCAAAGAGCCTTATACTTTTTATACAGGATGTCCGGAAAGGTAGGGTCAAAAATGATCGGGATGATAGAGTGAGCCAAAATAATGTTAGTAATTCATATAAAATTTTTTTTTATCGCGCTTGGTTAGAGAAGTATTGATCTTCAAATTTGGTTAAAAATAAATAATAGTTTAAAAAACTAAAAAACACGCTTTTATATGCAACCGAACTAAAAATTAGAAAATAATTTTTCATTATAAAGAGTTTGTCACATCAGAGTAAAAAGCGTGGGGTGCTTAATATATTAAATGTTATAATTATTCTATTTGCCAATATCTATGAGGGAAAAGTTATGAAAAAATAGTAAAATGCACCCCACGCTTTTTACTCTGATGTGACAAACTCTTTATAATGAAAAATTATTTTCTAATTTTTAGTTCGGTTGCATATAAAAGCGTGTTTTTTAGTTTTTTTAAACTATTATTTATTTTTCATTTTTTAGTTCGATATATCAATTAGTTAAATGCTCCAGTTTATTCACTAAAAAATTCCTTCGCCATTTTGTCAAGAGCACACATAGGATCTGTAAAGGAATTTTTTTATCCTGACGGTCCTAATCAGGATAACGGGATACTGTTTGCAGATTATTGCATTGTCATGGGTCCTTGATACGTGTGCAAAGTTTCAAAGAAATCGAATCGCTGGAAGTTGGTAAAAATTAGGCTCAAAGATTCCGTTACATAGATAGATGGATAGATAGATAGTGACAACCCAAGTTAATAAAAGCGTGTTAAAAACCTATTTTAATTATAACTTTTGAACTGTTGCCACGGTGCCAATGAAATTTGGGCCACTAAATAACCTCATAGTAATGCTTTTTCCATAGGTAAACGGCTGTTCTGTAAGCCGAAACGGTGCGACGATTTTTTTTCATTTTAAGCATTTTTAACACAGGTGGCTAATATAACATTTTGCTTTGACCGTTTGATTCTTTCATTATTTTCGTACAAAAAAGGTATACCTTATTTGAATCGATATCTTGGACCATTTTCATAAAATCACATTTTAAATACAGACATACCAGCATTTTGTATGTAATAAAAAGTTAAATTTTTTGATAAAATTATTATAATGTGATAAAATTATTAAAAACGGTTTTTGTATGCCCATTAAATTTTATAATACCGTTAAAAACTGCTTTTAAGAATTTTATCCCATTTTAAAAATTTCCAAAAAAAAAAGAATTTTATATTACTTACAAACTGCTGATATGTCTGGACTTAAAATGTAATTTTATGAAAAACGGTTCAAGATATCGATTCAAATAAAGTATACCTTTTTTGTACAAAAATGATAAAGAAATTAAGCGATCAAAGCAAAATGTCGAATTTGTCACCATTGTTAAAAATGCATACAATAAATTTAAAACAATCGTCGCACCCTGTATAATGCTGACTCACTAAACAGCCATTTACCTATGAAAATAATCATTACTATAAGGTTATTTAGTATTCCAAATAGCATTGGTACTGTGGCAACAGTTTAAAAGTTATAATTGAAATATTTTTTTATACCAACTTTAAAAGGCAATATCTCCCTAACGAAGCGCGATTGAACTGTTTCTGTATGAAGTAGTAACATTATTTTGGCTCACTCTATCACCCCTATCATTTTTGATCTCACCTTTCCGGACACCCTGTATATGTCTTTTGCTTTTAATTACACGTCATTAAAATCGATTTTTATGTAATATTTTTATCGGTGGTTAAACTTCGGGGTTCTTTAGATATCGTATATAAATCCATGTTTACTATTGAAAATAAGTCAAATTTTGTATTTTAGGAGTGGTTCAACCGATAACGGAACAAAAGAAGCAAGAATTTCAAGCGGAATGTCACGAAATAGGAAAAAAAAGGACTGAGGGTGATAGCGTTAGCAAAAGGTAAAAAGCAAGTTTAAAGTAAAAAAAATGCTTGAAATATTTTTAAAGTGTCAAAAATTCTAGTTTATTAATAAAATTCGTTTCCCATATAATTAAACTTTTTATCCAACACTTACATATAATATCTACATAATTGATCAGATTTTGAGGATATAATGTGTACTATAAGTCACTAGTGAGCTAAAGTACCCTTTAGCTCACTAGTGAATTATAGACTTTATTTACCAACAAAATGCATTACAACCAAACAAGCTTGCTTTCCAAAAATACAAAATTTTGTTGGTGTTGACAATGACAAGTAACAAATAATGGATGACGTTTTCAAATTATTTTCGATATTAAAACGATTTATACGAAAGTGTTGGATAAAATTTTGTATTAGACACGTGAGTTATTACATATAAGTCACTTAAGAAAATTACCTCTCTCGCCCTTCGGGCTCGAGAGTTAAACTTTTCTTGCGTGACTTATATGTAATATAACTCACTTATCTAATAAATAACTATAATATTGCGAATAAAAATACTGTAAGAGGTACAAAATCGATACAATTTTAGCAACTTACAGCAATTACATGTCCAAAGATACATCATCGAGTAAGGAAAATCTGGTTTTTCCAGATGTTACCGATTGAAAAAATGTCGTATTTGTAAAATTTGTTTTTAATTTTAGGCAGTAGTTTAACTACTTTAACTTATATGGGTATAGTTGGTATTTGTGATCCACCAAGACCTATGGTAAGAGAGGCTATTAATTTACTCACAGAAGCCGGAGTTCAAGTTAAAATGGTTACAGGTGATGCTATGGATACTGCAGTGGCTATAGGTATGCAATTACAATTTTAATTTAGTTTCTTGTTTTGTAAAAAAAAAAATGTTTATAATAAAAATTATTGCATTTGGCAAAGGCACCTTCACAATTTTTAGCTTTTGTGTACAGAAAGCAAATAATTTTTCAAATATCTATACCACATAAAAATGTTTATATATGTTTTTATGTAGCAGAATTGGTCACAATATATACAAGTCAAAGGTTTTTTACAAATTATATTCAAGAAGAAAAAAATTCTCATTAAACTTTTTCTTTGTGCCCAAAACAATAAAAGTAGTTAATGTCATCAAAACTAAGTTTTTGTTAGGCATGTGTTTTGCCGTAAATATAAAGGATGGTCGGCTAATTATTGGTACACAGAAAACCCACAGATTCCTTGTGCCAAAATATCAAAATTTTACCAATGATACCTATAAGTATTAAAAGTTGATAGAAGATACAGGGTGTCGAATTAAAAAATATATATATATATATATATTTAATTTATTTTTATATTTTTTAATACGTTTTAAATATTTTCAGATCTGATATTATTTTTTATGTGTAACCTGAAGGTCGCAAGCTACACTATTTAAAGTCATTCAAAACGTTCCAACTTTCTTGTTCTACTGTGTATGTACCATCTAAATAAACCAATAAACCACCCTATACTTTCTAGACAAAAAAAGGTATACTATGAAGGACTGGCTCTGGGCACCGATTTAATATTTGCATTTACGTAAAAAGTATATAAAAGAAAATAAACGTAAATATCTTGAACACGGTTACTCAGAGCCATTCTTACAAAATGTACTTTTTTGTTTAGAAAGCATAGGGAGTTTAATGGTTTACTTAAATGGTACATACAGAGTAGCACAAAAAGTTGGAACGTCTTAAAAATTAAATAGTGTAGCTAGCACACTTAGATAAAACATAGAAATTATTATTAAATCTAAATTGTTCATGTTCAAAAACCCCGCGATGCCGAGTTTTATTTAAATATTTAAAAATATCAAAAATGATCGAAATAAATGTAAATTATTTTTTTCACTTTGACACCCTGTATCTTCCTTATTATTAGCTTTAAATATAGGTATGTTTGGTTAAATTCTAATATTTTAGTATAAGGAATGTGTAGTTTTTCTTTGTACCATTAATTAGTGGGCACCTTATACAGTGTGTCTACGTAAGTTAGCGCCATATGGGAATTTTTTTATTAATAATTTTACTAAAAAAGTTATTTTTTATAAAAGTTCTGCATGGTCTAAAACCTAATATGCAATGATCAGATATCAAATTGTGTCGGTCATGTACAAGGTTTGGCCAAAAAGTAATTTTGCTCATGAGTAAAGTACCTGTATTTTTGCTAATATCGCAAATTGTTATAAAGAAAAGATGTTAAAATTAAATAAAATTACTTCCAAATATGCAATTTTGTTCATTTCCAAAAAGAAAGAAATGTTTTTTTTTTCAGCGATAATGATACAAATTTAGGTTTGTACATTAGTATACTATATTTCATGATTATAAATGTCATAGGACCGTTTTAAATAAACTTTTGAATTAATTGGTATTAAAACAAGAAGAATGTACAATGCACTAATGTACAAACTTAAATTTTCTTGATTTTCGCAGAAAAAGATCAAAAAAACATTTTTTTTTGGAAATGAACAAAATTGTATATTTGGAAGTAATTTTATTTCTAAACATTTTTTGTTTATAATAATTTGCGATATTAGCTAAAACACAGGTATGTACTTTGCTCTTGAGCAAAAATTACGACTTTCGGCCAAACCTCACATGACTGACACAATTTAATATCTGATGAGTGCATTTTCGGTTTTGGACCATGCAGAACTTTATAGAAAAAAATAACTTTTTGTCGAAAAATTAATAATATAAAAGTTTGCCGTCAACTTACGTAGTCACACTGTATAATTACTAATAAAGTATT